>JAZGTK010000141.1:106375-140856 GCA_036877625.1 Ambastaia sidthimunki
TATTTTATTTTTAAGTTAAGTATTCATAAGGTTAGTAGAACTTTACAAAAATCTTATTTTTATTTATATTAATAAATAAATTCTCAGTTAAAAGAATTGTAATTATTTCAATTCTTATAACCAAACAATAATGTTAATACAATGTTAATATCTACATTCAAAATAACGTTTTTGTTCCTTAATGGAAACATTAGGTAAACCTAAAATTGTTAGCTGCGCATGTCTGTGCTAAAAGATGTGGTCTTAGGTTATGTTAACCTGATAAGATCTTAATATAGCAGCAAGATCACAAATAAGCTTTAGACAGTAATATTGGCTGAGCTGTAACCAATTGCCTTTAAAACACAAACAAAACTTCACAAGAAAACGTGCCTATGATGCCTTTGGCTTAACTGTTAGGATTTTTGGTAGGCCAAACTGACATGCACACAAACCATTTCTGATGTTGAACATTTCACAAGACAGGCTTTTAGGCCTGGCAGCATGACAGTTGAGGGAATAGACTGTGCAGGAATGAGGGGGGTTGAGGGCTAACCATGCAACTTTAAAGAGACAACACAATGCAAGAACAGTTTGTTTTCTGAGAGACACAGAGAAACAGACAGACAAAAGCAAAAGAAAGCAAGAAAGACATTCCATTTTCTTTTCACATTTACAAGGCAAGCTATGAGGCCCCTTTTGACATTCTCCATCAACAGTCTGAATCTGCACAATCTTTTGTTGGCGCTTGTTACGTTCTGAGAATCTGCAACATTTTATGCTAATTTGGGAAGATCTGCTGCAGTGGACATTGTGAAATTCCACAAATGAATGCTGCTGTTTTCTTGTTTAGTCATTGGTAAACATTAAATTGACTTCTGGTTTATGGTGGGATTGTTTCACGACAGAAATGTGGGTATATTTTAATGTCATTAAACCGTTGAAAAGGAAAAAAACAGAAGCATAATAAAAGGCAACGCAGCTCTGATTTGTGGAGTATAATGTTGCAGTCCTCTCAGGGCAATTTGCTTAGCTGAGTCTGAGAGGACCAGGCCCAGTTCCTTCCAGCTGCTCCAGCAACAACAGAAAAGGCAATAAAAAGCATTCATCAAAAAGCCTCAGTGAGTGGGGCAATTCATTCAGAGGCCAGGGAAGAGAAATATCATCAATATTTGACATTGTTTTATGGAGAAGCCACTTGATTTCATCCCATGACGCCCAAAATCACCACGAGCAATCAATTACAGAGCTTAAAAATTGTGTGCATTTCTTATTTTGGGTCTCTGTTGTCATTTTTTCCCACATATTTTAGTCAGACCAGGGCCATTTGACCATAAACAATGCAGTTGGCGGAAACATTGTCGGAACGTTTGAGATCCGACCCCGGGTAAGTGCGTTACGGTAAGGTTTGCGGTAACAGCAGGTCTCTGGGAGGCTATGACGAGTGTGATTTGTGGCCGTGGAAGACTAATGAAGTGGTCGGCATGCCACCCTGCTTCTTTTGCAAGATCAATTCGGTGGCATGCGGCAGCAGCATGTTTTATGAATGATGGAGACCTCCTCAGGCCATCCATATACCTGAGCCTCCATGTCACTGCAGGCCCCCTCTGCACCAGGAGGCAGGGAAGTGGCCATTCTTCTTGTTTGCAACACAATACATTATTGCAAGCAGGCTGTATCAAGACTAACTGCTGAGAAAGACAGAAAATAGTTAATGACTTTGTGATCTCCTCTTGGAAGCATTTAAAACAGGCGCTCAGATACGACATCATAACACCAGACAGGCTTTCAAGAAGATAATCATTACTTGAGTTCAGCTAGCAGCAGGTGACTGTCATCCCAGCTAACAGTTTTAGTTTATAAAAAATGTTTCACTATTAACTTACGATGAATGATTTTAAATATTATTATTAATATTTTTTTTGGTGTGTGTGCATGTTAAAAAAGTTTACTAATGTTAATGCAAGAATGCTTTTTTTATAACTTATTAGAATGTTAGCCAACATTCTGAGAACGTTCCCATGTTAGCTAGGATCTCTGGAGAGTGTTAGCTCTTAACACTAAATGAATTCAAAGAAGGATTTTTAGATATTTACTCCGTTGACCTTTGATCACTCGGAGATGGAGATTTTATGCATGTTTGTGTAATGAGATAGTTTACCATATTTAATTCAGCTCTGTGTTCTGAGGATCCGCAGGGTAATGGCGTGTTTGTCTGGGTGATTAAGTGCTACCTCTTTCCTGGTGACACTGTTGAACTTCACCACAAAATAGGTTGCTGAGGAAAAAGAAGGGAAAGCAATCGGATTCAATATCATTTCATCATCTAAAAACACCCTCATTATAATTAGCTAGCTTTCTGCGGGAGGAAATGTAAAACACAGTTTTAAAAGCGTGGAGCGACGCCCTTTGCCTCGCACCGGCGGCCACTCCAGCGAGCGTGTGTCAATAAGAAGGATCTGACGCTGGTGTTTTTGTGTTGGGAGATCATAGTGCAGAGCTCATCTGAGGCATCGATGGCATTTTGAAAGGAGAACATCGTATATAAAGTTGTCATGAGCGCAGCCTCCTGCGGTGAGGTTGAAAGGGAAAAGTAGAACACAATGAATAGTTGCCAGAGTTTTGTGGAAGCGATGAAATTTAAAGGCCTTTCTTTATTTTTGCACAGATTAAAATGAAAAAAATAGTGGAAGACGGAGGGAAAAAAGAATGAGTGAGAGATACAGAGAGAGGCAGAACAATACTTGTACTTTTAATCTGAACTTTGTGATTGATTGACTGGCTCTGTCTTTAAATCAACCCTTCAGTGACAGTAGTCTTCTTTTATTATAATCCGTGTGTCAGATGTGAGCAGGATATGAAGACGCTGATGAGAAGAGAAACATCTCAGCAGCTACAAATGAAGCTGAGACGCTCTGACGCAGCAGCACCTGAGCTCAATATGAGCTTTTTATGTGCCTTCTCATTTCACTTCAGAATGAGGCGAGAAAAAGGCTTATGAGCCGACGATTGTTTCAGATATTCAGTGAGGAAAAATATGGCTAACTTATCAATAAACGTAATCGAATGGGATGGTGATGTGCCAATAGCGGCTGCCTTGACATCACAGAGGTGTTTAATATTAGATGTTTCTCAGGTACTTTCTGTTTTGTGAGGAAACTGTAGAGAGATGTGATGCATATCTAACCAAATATGGGTACAGGTGCAGGACACAATGCAGAAAACATGAAGTGGAGAGAAAATAGGTTCCATTTACTAATCAAACGTTTACATTTACGTTTTTACCTGTGATGTTTTCAGAGAAAACATGACCCATCAGTTTACAGAATATAGGAGAAATTTTAGAAGAAAATGTAGAACCAACTTCAACCTAGTGATGTGTTAGGCTGCAAAAAATGTTTGTTTCTTTGTTTTTTTACATAAAGTTTTATTAAAAGTTACTATTTGTAGTACTAGGTCACTTAAGGACTGCAGAAGTAAGTGACCCTATATTTTGGAGAAACATAAATAATGGGTGTTATAGCTCAATCTTGCATAGGGTCCATCCAGATAAAAATGCATGAGTATAGTTAGGTATAGACTTTATTAAAGGTGTTTATTGTGGTTCAGCCAGTTTTGAGAACAGCACAACTGGCATATGTAATGTGGTGTTGTGTCTTAAGCAAGCAATTATTATTCACTAATAATTGAGTTCAAGTGTTCTTATGTGCAGAAAGCCTTTTATCACACATGCTACTACAAGATTCAGAACAGGTGTGTATGCACCTAAAACTGTTCTTACCCTCATTCATATGTTAATGGATCTGTATTATTCCAGTTGAGCAAGCACATGCTCACAGTTAAGTAGCTAACAATAAACATTCTCAAAAATGTTATTCTTTGTTTCAAAAAAACTTTCAAAATAACATTTTTAATGAGGTAATCGCTCTTACAACCTAAAATTTTTAGCTATCATAATACACTATAAATCTATTCTGCTATAAATCTATTCTCAAATCTATTCTACTAAATCTATGTGCAAAAAATGCCTATTGATGAATCTGTGTGAGAACATTTGCAAAATGATTTTACACAGAAAAATGTCTGCATGGTGAGCGTGTCTCACTAATATCACTGATAAGGTTTCTCTCAGGCAAACATTACAGTAAAAAGGAAAAATATAGATCAATGATGTAAGTGTGTAGGCCTTTTCTAACAATATGTCAATGCATGCAGCTGGGATGTGTGTATGTTCAGTCTGTATTCTGATATGTCCTCTATTCGTCTAGATATGTATATCCTTGCAAAATTTGGTGTCCTGCTTGTGTTCACCTCTTCCCACCTGCAGAAGACCATCTGCTCTTCACGTAGGATGACCTGAGTGTATCAGCTGAACTGAAGGCAAAGTCTTTTGGTGAGGATATATAAATAAACTTCAATCAAACACGCATTCTCTCCCTGTGATATTGCAAACACACACACACACAAACACAAGCCCATACCCACAAAAGTAATTTACAGGAAATCGTTCAGTGCAGGCATACACACACTCTGGCTGGATCGCACACATGCTTGCAGGCAGGCACGCACACAGCTGTAAGTAGTCTCAGGGTGAGATTGACCATGAGATAACTCTGCAAGAAAGAAGCCCTCTCTTGTTCCCTTGAGTGTTCTACATTTATTTTCCTTTATATATTATTCAAGTTAAAATAATTAATTCAGGATATTAAATCAAGATGTTGGAAATCAATCCAAACTCTGTCTCGGTCTGGATTTCATTACAGCACTGCGACTGTGAGTGGTTAAGCGGGGCTTTGCTTCACGTGTTCGCCGAAGCTGTTACGAGACATCTGATTGGCTGGTTAAACAATCTTTTTATTCACCACATGCAATCTGATTGGCTTGTGGAAGTATTTTGGCATAAATCCAATTGGATGGCCCAGCTGTCATTTAGGCTAAAATGTCATGGGCTAAAAGTTACTGGTGGTTCCCACAGTGTATGTGTATTTTATATATAGCTTGATGGCATGTGGTGATGAGGCTAAGTCACCTTGCTGCGTTTTCAGTTCAATGTAAATTCATGTTCTAGTTCCATGTTTAATTACCAGTTTCTGGGTTAAAGGCATATGGAACAACCTATATATTTCTCCTGGGGACTATTAGCAAGCAACCTGGAAAATGATATTTTTGCTTATATTAACATACTATTTAATAAATCAAAGCCACATCTTCAAATCAAAGTCTAATCAAGTTCCTGCGTTTTTACATTTTTCACTTTGCTTCAAAAATAAAAATAACAATCACAATATTTGTAGTAAAAATATTCGGTGCCTCCCAAGAGTGCATTCACACGAGCACCTCTGGTGCACACCCGGGTTCCTTTGATGTTACCGTTTGGTTCATTTGGCTGATGTGAACACTATTTTCCTCATATTCATGTCACACTTTCTGCTCAGTGAGACAGAAAAGAAGTCACACTCCTTTTGCAACTTTATCCGCTGGTGGCGCTGTTGGACAGCATCACACAAAAGATTGATTTACCTCAACACAAATTTTGTATTGTTATTTGTACTGTATTATTTTCAATGCCTTATTCGCCTCCTCACAAAAAATACATTTGATATAGCTTTACTGTACCATGTGTTTGTTTAAATTAAGTATAAAAACAGCATGTTTCCAGAAACTCCCAGTTAATTTTAACACTAATTTAGAATGCTGGCTCAGGGATTTTAAAATCTGCAGACCTGTATATTGTATCATTTATGTTTTCTCCTTCACTGTCTCCCCTAGAAGACACACTGGCTACTGGCTTTATGGGAAATCCGCTCTGTATCCCGAACGTCTGTCTGAATCAATACTCTTGTGAGATGACACCACAGCGGACTTATCCTATTTTATGTTGATGGCTAGCTAATTTTGGAATGGCGACATGTTTCTTCTCCTCCGCCGACAGACATGGAATAATTTTGTGGTAAAAACGTCAATCAGGCGGCAGGATGCTTTGGGCTGAGGAGGCTGGATTCAGGGTGAATTTATTGATGGAAAATGTATCTATATACTGTTTGAGACACTCTTAACCCCAAATCTGGATGTTGGTGATAATTCCTGGTTGTTAAAGTGACAGTGCGCAGTGGCCCTCTGTGAATGTAAGAGGCCGGCTCTGCCTATTAGTGTGCAGTATTTCACAAAGACTCACACATGGGGATGAGCTGAGCGAGACCTGGGTCAACACAAACACACACATACACAATAACTAAGAGTACATACAGATGCGCCCACACACACATATAAAGTAAAGATTGCCCAGGAACCAGCAAAAGAAGGTAGGCACATCACACACACACACACACACACACATAAATATACTAACAGCAACAACAAAGACTTGTTCTCTGTTTAAAGTTATGCAGTTAAAACAAAGGTTATTTCTGAAGTACACTGATAGTGCAGAACATATCAATACTGAATTTATCAAAACAATTTCAACTTCAGATCCTTGTCTGGTCAATTCACTTTATCTCAAAACTGTTTAGTCTGTTTAATTCCATAGATTTGTCTATATTTTTCAAGACAACTTTCGCAAAGCTCTTTTGAAAATGACAGTCAATATCTGTCGCAGATATCAAAGTGAATAATTACCCTAATTTATACCCATTGGCAATTTTATATTGATAGTCTAAACTTGAGTTCTGTGAATTGAGCTAAAGTGTGGCTCATTTTTAAGCTGGATGGTACTTGTTTTCTGGGTCCGCAACCAAATGTTTTGCATGTTGAAGTGTGTGTAAATGAGACAGCAACCCAGGTCAACACACTCTATCTCTTATACACTCTCAAACACACACAGACACACACTAAACATAAGCTGGTTTTCCGATCACGTCAGTAGCAATAGTTAAAGCCTGTGACACTGAAGGAGCTGTCAAAGGATTTGGACTTATTTCATGTAAGGTACCTTCGCCATTAGCTCACACTGACCTTTCCTGCAATTTCCTTCTGTCAGATCCACAACACTCCCCTGTATAGACTACGGAATGTTACCGTTTAGATAGATAAACGTGTGTGTGTGTGTGTGTGCTTGGATGTTTATGTGATTGCCTGTGCGATATTTATTTTATTTGAATTCTTCAGCCTATGAAAAAGAAAATCATCAGCCACATTAAAACACTGCTAAAAAATGCACTTGATCTAAAAAACATGTTTGTCAACATGTTTCCTACTCTTCTCAAACATATGTGCTTACACGCCAGTATTCGCTCTCTCGCACAGCAGATGCAAACACGCACATTTGTCTATTCTTCTAATCCCTAGTAATTGGAAATTAATTCAACAGCCGTCCGGAGAAATCGATAAAGAATTAATGAAAGGAAAGAGGGAGTCATTAAAAGCAATAAAGACAGAGGTTATGATGGCATCAGTGCCAGACAGAGACATTGAGAGTGTGTGGGGAGGATCATGTCAGTGTTTTTGGTTCATTTGAATAATACATAAACAATTTGGAAATTGCTTATTGAGTTCTATATTTAAGTACTTTATTGTTTAGCTAAAATGTATAAATAGTTTGTTAATGTAAAATTATGTTATAAATTGTTAAATAAAAAATATGTGTATATACTGTATAGCATAATCAAATGCCATTTATTAAGTCACAGTTCTAATAATTCTTACAATTTTAATGTTCACAATTCTAACAATTCTAATATTGACAATTCTAATAATTCTAACAATTCTAATAATTAATTTGTAGACCCATATAAACTCAGCATATTGAATATATAAGGTTCAGTATAGGCAGCACTGAACTGCCCATCACACAGAGAGTATCACAGCCCTGATATTCACCTACCATTCAGCCAGCCCATAAAGCTGACAGACTGAGACAATACAACCACTGGCGTCTGGGCTGGGATAATAGAGAATGGGCAGTAGCTGGCGGTAATATTGTTGGATAAATGATTATTGATTAGATAAAGGTTGAGATAATCATTAGCCTTTATCCGTTTCACTCAGCGTCTCTGACCTTTCTGCCTCTCTCTCCCTTCATACTGGAGTTATCCATATGACGATTTGATCATCTGTGTCACACACACACACACACACACACGTTCAATATGAGTTAGAGACGGTGAGGAGAAGTGGGGTGAGAGAATATAAAGAGGATGAAATGACAAGTGTTTTACTCTTTGTGGGATTTAATTTTGATTATTTAGGTTTTCTCTCTCTCATTCTCTCCTACAATGATAGTGTATAGGGTCATATCAGTTATTGTATTGATTCAAGTCTTACATTCGTAACACTAGCATAGTTTACTTAATTACACTCAGGTCTGAATCTGAGAGACAAAACTCGGACGCTGAAAGCAATTGACGAACTCACCAAAGCAAACAGATCCATAATAAATCCACTGGGGACACTATAACATCTTTGTATCTATAGTATGTGTGCATTTGTTTGTGTGAAGGCACAAAACGTAAAGAGATCTAATAGAATTATAAATAATATTCCAGCATATATTCTGTTTAACCCTAAAACTGATTGCTGCTACAGTATGTATAGAAAGAATGTATTGTACTGAAACATTTATCAGATAAATATGAAGGGATGTTATGATGTCATCAGTGTCAGGGACAATGAAGCGGTAATATCATTTTTTTAAGAATGTTTTGAGCTCATTTTTAAAAAAAATTGTAGAACTATTTGAAAATTGCCTAAGCAGTCATATTGTAAATTAAAATACATTTTATTTTTACTTGATTAATAAAGCTAAATTCTTTGCAACACAATTCATTTATTTGTAATCTGACTCTGTATACATGACTAACTAAAATATGTAAAATGTAAAAAATTCACTGAATTCACTGTATTCACTGACATTCACAAAAAAATATATATCGGATGTGTGTATACATTAAACAATTTATTTTAAAGTGCTTTTTTGGTAAAGATGAGCGTGAAAGCTCTCGGCCTGCATTATAACACATTAGACTATAGTTCCTATGGCGGCTCTATTTATTGAATTACTCTGAATTTCCCTCTTAATAGTCAGTTAAGCAGCAGCAGACCCTGGCTAACATCTGGCTGCAATCAGCAGAGGAAATCCGCTTCTTTGACTTTTGTTCTATTTATTCACAAACCCATGCTGGAATTGCAGTGTTTATTTAAAGTAATACTGCCCGTACAACTACTGTACAGAGAGACATTTGGACGTTTTTACACAGAATTACATTTCCTAAACAATTGTCGCTGACAATGCCTGTGGTTAAGCTGCATTGCTGGGTTGTGGATTTAATGTTTTGCATGAACAGTGTTGTAATCGGGCCCAAGTCTCAGCTGTCTGCAGTGAGTGTATTAGACACAGGAAGTATTAGAGGCTCCACAGGAAGTGCTGTGATTCATCAGTTACCGCATAGAACAGAGCAGCATTTACCTGTAGGATTGCCAACTGTGGGGCTGAATGACACTTCTGTCTCTATTGTCCTGTAGTGTATGCGGCTTTGTCACACATCTGGTTGGTCATTATGTAGTTCAGGTAGTGTGGACAACAGTGAAAAATGTTCTCATACAAGCCTTCTTGGTCTTTATGATAGATTATAGTTCTCATGATAGGGAAGTTCTCATAACACTGGCTAACGTTCTCTAAAAGTAATTTCAAAGTAATCAAAATGTTCTTGCAATAAGATTAGTACAATGTTTTTTTTATCATTATATGTCATTTATCAAAAAACGTCATTCTTAAGATGTTAGCGGAACATTTTAAAAATGTTTTAATAAATAAATTAAAGTTCATGAAATAAAGTTTGAATAACTTATAACCAAGTGATAATGTTACTATAGCATGAAAAAAATTGACATTTTGAACGTTTTTAGAACATTCAAAATAACATTTTTGGAAAGTTAAATTGCTAACCTTAAATTGTTAGCTGGAATAAGACATTTGATCAAAAAAGGAAACATCACACCTCAAAATGGCTAATCCTTCCTTTTACAGTTACTGTAATAGATTACACAACATCCTGTAATGGAAAACATTAATTCATAAATACTTTCAATCATTCTAAAGTGAAAAAAGACACTCCACTAGAAATGCCAAATCTGGTTTAGGTTTTATTAACACATTGTGAGTACAACAGTGACTTGGTAAAGGAAAAAAAGCACACACACACTGATCCAGAACATTATGGAATAGAATTTCCCAGAAAAGCAACACATATGAATGTTTTTGACAGACAGGTCAGAGTCTTGGCTGCAGGAAAATATAACCAGTTCAAACGTTTTTTCATGGTGATAAAAACCATATGGATGTCAGTTACACAGCTTAAATAAGCATTTGCACAACTCACAGGCCAGTTCTGCACACCCGGCTGACTATGAAAATAATTAGTGCATGTGCTGGAGCTCTTGTGGTGGCTAAGCTCACAGCTAACAACCCCCTAAAGAGCTTCTGTGTAAGCCCCCGAACCAGCCCCCCTCCCCAAAACCCTGTGTGTATGGAGTGTCTAGAGGGACAAACACAACTGTGACTTTTCAAATAATGCTGCCATGACGTTTACTCATAAGTTAAATGGGAAAAAGAGGTTTTTAAATGAGAACCACGTGATAATTGTTTTTTATAGGTTTACATTTGCTTAAGCAGGCACATGCAATACACAGCGTGCATGTGGAATTTTTCACTTCCTGTCTGTCTGTAAACATTATGGACAGACAGGAAGTGAAGTAAGCAGATCATTAGTCTTTGTGAAATGATACTATAGATTCCAAGAAATGTGAGTCTACATCCGCTAGGGCTCAAACATTTCATTTTATTCTTTATGGGGACATTCCATATACATAGTGGTTTTTATAATGTACAAACTGTATATTTTATACCGCTAAACCTAACCATCACAGAAACCTTGTATACCACAGAAACACTAAAAACTATTTTAGATCTTCAAAATAGATCACTCTATATGCTTGTTTCCTCATGGGGACCAAAATGTCCCCACAAAGGTAAAAATTACTGGTACTACTATAATTGTAGGACATTCGGTCCACATAACATAGTGAAAACTAGGACTACACACACAGATTTTTTTATGTTGATATTTTTCAAATTATTATTTTAAATGTACATGAAAGCTTGTATAAATGGTATATATTAAACCAAAGAGAATCTGCTGATTCAGATGAGCAGTTTTGTCATCTAACTTTCTCTTTTCTAGTCCATCAATTCTTGCTTTTTTCCATTCAGCAACTCTGTAAATATTTCAGCTGGTCATCTGTGTGTGTGGTGTGAAATGTCGTTTAGTCAGGTAGGCCCCTGTAGTAAAGTGCAGCAGGGCTGTTAGGGACTGTTAGAGGTGAAGCGGAGTGAGGGAACAGATGGAGGAGTGTTACTCTGATGGGATGTGAAAGGAAGAGAACGACAGAGACCGATAACTAATGTGCTTCCTGTGTTCTCCCCTCTTCCTTGTCATCTCTCCGTTCCTGGATATGTGTCTGTGTGCCCAGTGATGGTAATGTGTGAGAGATGATGAAGATGATGGTGATGTGTCTACTTGTGTGTGAAAGAGTAAAAAAGTGAGTGAGAGCGATGATGATGAGGAGAAGGAAATGAAAGGTGACTGAAACGTTCACTTAGCAGAGAGAATGATATTAACAGCGGCAGACATCTATCTATGCGTATCAGCGGCTTGCGTGCGCGTGCTGTGGCTGCGTGTGTGTCTGTGTGTTTTCATGCATATGGTCCTCCTCATGTCGAATGTCTCTCTGTTTTTGATGAGCATGTTATTTGTGTAAAAGTTTTTGGGGTGCAAGTGTGACCGATTCCTGTCTTGGTGCATGACAGAATCGTGTTTTTGGGAGTGAATGCTTAAATGTGAACTGTGTGAGTGTGAATTGTATGATTGGGGATGTGAATTGTATGAATGCGATGCGTTTTGACACTGACCTAAATCCCAGATCACATACAAGTATTTTCCATCTCACTCCTCGGAAAGCCACTTTTCTGCATAAAGAGAAAACATGAAAAATAAAAGTACATTTTATTGTGATTCCTACACTGTAAAAAAGTAGCATCATGCAGTTGTTACTTATTTCTTTTAGATGTATCTTTTTAAATTACTTTTGTTGGTGCAGCATAAGGTAGTTAAGTTGATTTTGTCACATCAAATAACACTTTTGACTAGATAAAAACAGTGCAGTTATGAAGCTAAAATGTATTATTATAGAACACAATTAAAAAACAAAGCAACAGAGAAAAATAAGTATTCCTATGACAGTGTATAATGTCAAATCACAGCAGGCTGCCGTCTGTTAATTGTATGACATAAGAAACATAGAAATCTGTCTCTCTATCTGACTGTTTTGGCAGTTAAGGCATTAAGTCACCTCCCACTGGATCTCCAGTGATGTGCAGTGGTGTAAAATTGCTCTGCTGTGAGGTGTGTGGAGCTCTCTTACCTTCTCACCTGATTTTAAAAATAGAGACAAAGAGGTCACAAAGCTGAATTAATGATATGATTATAGTGTCCACTTAATACCGGTTACCATGGAGCCGACTGCTCGTGGATCACGATCCACGTCTGAGCGGAGACTGACATCATGATGGAAGCCTTTATTTTTACTCACTCACTGAAAGGCAAAGCATTATAATTATGGATTGGAGTATTATGAACCATTCAGGTTGTCTTGCTTTTTCTGTCTGTTTTATAGATGCATATGAAATTAGAGCTAGTATGAGCATGTGTGTCAATCTGTAATGTATGTGGTTTTGAGCAAATAAAGAGAATGTGTTTAAATGGACCTCAGTGATGATCTTATGCTTTTTTACTTTAATATTATTGAGCTTATTAACACGCTCTGTGTAAGTTATATTCAGAGTTGGTAGATTTATCTGATATTTAAATAAAAAATTGGACATAGTATTGGACAGATTGGAGTATTGGACAGATAGCACTTCCATTGCAACCTTTTGCTTCACTAGTTAATTTTAAATGCTGCTGTAAAGTCCTGTGCTGTGACAAATACATTTTTAAAAATACAAATATTTCAAGTGGTCTCTTAAAGTTCATAAAATTTGCATGCATAGTAATTAATAAAGAATTAGCAAAATTATGTTCAAAATAGTTTATGAAGCATGTCACACCACAGGACACATCAAAAGTATTCCAAGTATTCCCAAAAGTATGCCAAAGCTACCACATACATTTCTGAGAGGCAAAAAGAAAATGTTCAACTTTTCAGCACTGCAGGGAATAAATACCTCACATTAACCCCCGAAATCACAAGCTTTTCTGTTTGAAAAACGACCTAATCAAAATGTAAAGCGCAACTCGCTTTTACAACTAAGTGCTTTTCCCCTTTCTCTCTGAAAAGCCTGGCCTCTGCCCAAGAGAAAGCTAGACTTTTATGTCCAACATTAATTTGCTCAGATCAAACCATTTTGCAGACACTTTGCATGACACTTGGCTGGGAAACACAGCACTAAAATATAGCTGAACACAGGCCACAATACGCCAAAGAAAACAGCAGCTTTCATTTTATTTAGTCAGCACACAAACAGTATGCATGTATTTTTAAATATTGCCATTGTGTTCTGGTTTTGAATTGTCTGAAGCAAATGTTTACACATGAAGATTACGCATCTCTACTGTAATTAATGTTTTCAATTAATTAGTCAACCTTACACACATATAGTCTAGAGAACGTCCTCATGAGTATCTTTGTAGTGTATTTTTTTACCACACATTTTTCTGCTAAAGTATGTTAAAACTTTTCAATTTCCTTTCAATCTTTGGTCTCCTTTCTTTTGCACCTGTCCTGGATTTTATGCAAACCCAGTCCTGTTTCAAGAAAAACAGACATATGACAGAATCCCTGGTCATCTATGATAGGGTGAAAAATGTATCACTTCCTAAATCCTGCCACAGAGAAAGCAGCCGGATCAGATTTTCCCTGTTTCAAAGGGAAAACCCTTCAACGAACACACACACGCACACCAAAACGTTTTCATTTGCATGCTTTGTATTGTAAAAATAGAACTCATATCACTGGTGATACAGGCAAAAAGAACTACTATAAATGAAATTTTTCATTTTGAGAATATTTGATTTTAATTCAATAAAAAGTGCTGTGATCACACAATGCTTTTATTACATTTACATCTTAAACTCATCTCCGGTACTTTCATTGCCTGTGTACTTTAAACATGCCCTGCATAACCCTTAGAGGGACATAAAGACAATATGTGGATATGAGAAGTGTTGATTTACAGTGGCAGAAAACATTACACAGTAGCCAGTTCTCAAGTGTCACTTCGGGAATGCTAATCATTGGGCTGTAAAGGCAAGCCTTTGGGTGCACTCTCAGTTTTTCTCTATAAAACCATGTCACCTAGGGTTCCACGTAATGACATCTGATCTGAGTGTGTGTCTGGGTTGTACTGATGGGTGTTTGAATTTGTCCCCGATCAGATTTAGATTTAAAAACGTCATGTCGGTTTAGCTGTGATGTGATTATTGGTTTTATTGAGGGGCATCTTGTATTTTTGCGGCATCAGCTCTGAGTAAGAAATGCGATGTTTGACCACATAACCACATAATTTATACAATGTCCTATGACACTGACAAGATAAAGCTTGCTGTCTCTCTTGCTTTCTCTTGTTCTCTCTCTCTTTCTCTCTCTCTCTCTCTCTCTCTCTCTCTCTCAGTGGATCTCTAAAGGCCCTCTCTGATTTTTATTAATTAATACATTCTTCTTTTTAGTTTAATGTTATTTTTTGTGTATGTTTACATGGTTTAAAAAGCATATGACACAACCTTATTAACAAATACTAAGAAATGTGTATGTTTATATACTACAATAATACAGTAAAAAGCATCATTTATTTAGCTTTTATTTGATACTGCTAACTCAGAAGAGACGCTGCCTTCCTCTGAACCTTTATCCTCTGGTGTTGCTGTTAGTCAGTACTTAGAAAAAATTATAATATTTTATAACATCAGCTATGTTTATATTTCATATTGTCAATTCTTTAAGGGAGAAACTGCCTCCCCTGCCTCCTTGGAGAAACGCCCCTGCTTTCAAAGTATATTTATTTTTATCCCTTTCTCTCTCTCTCTCTCTCTCTCTCTCTCTCTCTCTCTCACTGTGTGTGTGTGTGTGTGTGTGTGTGTGTGATTAAGCTCGTCTTTCCGTGTGTGTGTTTAGAGGAAAAGCTTCTCCTTAGGAAAAATAGATGGAGCAAAGAATGTCAGTGTAAGATAAACACCAGCATAGTGAAGTGGCTCTCACATGCTTGACAAGACACCAGAAAGAGAGGAAGAAAGGTTGATCTTTCACATGGGTTCTGCTGCTGATAGCACCACTCATCGCTGGTTTGGGCCTCTTTGATCTTTCTCAGCCCTGCTCTCCATATCTGTAAGTTCTTCCTTTTTCCAGTACAGTCTCCTTGTTTGTAAACCCTCATTATTTTGTTCCATAATTTCTAATTCCCCCTTTTCTCCTTCAGCGCACCTCTGTGCCACAGTTGCGTGTCTTTAATTGTTGTTTTCCGAGTGTCTTTAATTGTAATTGTCAGGGTGTGGTCCTTTGACAAGTGGGTGGTGGGAGTTTGTATGTATAATGAGGAAGGAAGTGTGACAGAGAGAGGTTGTATCAGCGTTACATCACACCTAATTAATAAAGCGAGCCTGCGCAAATGAAAAAGTGTGATTAATGGATTAATGTTGTTGCTGGCGCGCAGCCGTAGCATTAATGGCTGCATGGGGTAAACACACTAACACTCTGCGGCTGTCTGTCTCTCTACATGACCAAATGCATTCGATTTTTTATAATGAATGGCAAGAGGAGCAAAATTGACACTAAAAAGCATGTAAGACTGTTGAAGGGGAAAAACGGCAAACCAGAATATAAAAAGACAGCCGCTATATTTAGATGGCAGTATAATGACAGCATGTTATAGAAAGTTATGAAAACACATTTGGGATTACCCCACTTCAGCTCAGTCACAATCAGTGAGTCGCACTGATCTCGGAATCATGACACTCATTCCAATGGATATGGATTGTGCTCTCTAGTAATATCAACCTCATGGGAACAGAACACTGGGAGTAAACCCAGTCAGGAAGCCAAAATGAGTCAAGCTCCATCTGCTCAGTAAAACACACATGCCTTGATTAGAGCAGCTAGATTTGATGAATCATATATGACTACATTGTAATCTACTATTCTACATCCCAGATAACAATTTTAGGTTGTAAGAACGTTTCTCTAACATTTCCAATAGGCAACAAAAATTTTAAAAATTCTGTTTAGAATGTTCTAAGAATGATCAAATGGGCCAGTTTTTAGATGCTGTATTAATATTATTGTTTATCATGTTATAAGAATGTTTTTGATATGTTTTGATACTAAAATTTTTTTATTAACATTACTGAAAGAATGTTTTTGATAGCTTTAAAAAAACTTTTAGAGAACATTACCCAATGTTTTAGGAACGTTGCTTATTTGCTGGGGCTTAATGACTCGCTGTGCAGCTAAATTTCTTGGTATACGTAAACAACATAATATAATGTTTTTTCATGATTTTCTAAATCTTAGACATGCCTGAATCTTATATAAGACAGTACAGCTTGACCGTCAATGCCACTGACCTTGCAGGTTGGCACTTCAGAGCCCACTTATATCATTAATAGCGTTAAAACAGGACCAGGGCTATTAGTTATTCTGTTAGGAGCTGTGAGCCGGGCCGGCCGTGTTTGTCTGGTTTTCATTGGGGTAAACATTTGTTCCAGTTGTAGATGTTGTGCGGCAGGAACATGAATCAGGGACGAGAGGCGGAAAGAGCTCTGACAGCTGCAGCTCATTACCACCACCATTACTGCTATAGGGGGCTGCTGGGGGAAATTCCTCCTTCCAGGGAAAATGTTCCTGTTTACCATACAGCACTGTGGATCAGGTCCCGCACACAGAGATGCAAGGCAATCACATACAGGCACACACAAAATACTCATATACACACACTCAAATGAATGAAAATGTGCCGTTTTGCACACACGTGCATGCTTTTATACACACTCACTTAAGCTCTTATGTCTGCGGTCGTGCTCACACACACACAGACGCGCACATACACCCAGACACACTCACTTCCTCTCTCTTTCCTCTCCCACACACATCATGTGCACTCTCACACACTAACAATCCCTCTTTCTTGTGAGCTGATACTGTAGAACCTCCACCCACCTCTTTCCTCCCCCAAAGCTCTGTGTCCCTCACACACTCACATGTTCCTTCAATCATAACTGACTCATGCCTGCTTTACGTCATTCCGTCCAATCAGAGAGAGTTCCACAAGGCCATTAAACCAAAAGTTGTTTTCTTTTACTTGGTCATTCAAGTGCCGCTACATCAAAGACAAACATTCACTCGTAATCAACCTCCTTCATTGTATACTCTTAGAAAATCTTTATCTCACTTAGAAATGTCAATCACTGTCCGTTTCCAAAATGATAATTTGAAGAAAATACTTCTAAGATCAAAAACAAATGCCCAAAGCTGCATTTCAGCAAACAAGGAACTTTCTCAGAATGTTAGTGTTCTCCAAATATTCTCTCAAAGTTTTTAAAATATATTTGCAGTAACAATAGTAGAATGTTTCTTTAATGTTTTATATATCAAAATTTGTTTTATGTAATTATTGTAATGTTTAAAAAAAATGCTACAGAAAAAATGCTACATTTTTAATGTTTTAAAACATGGAAGTGTTTTAAATGTTTAATGTTAAATATTTCAACCTGGAAGCTATAATGAACTAAAAACTGATTTCTATAAAATTGTAAACATAAATACAGTGCTAAGTGTAATTGTGGGAGGATCCTGATCATTATGACTTGTCAATCATTATGTAAGTATATATAAGCAGCCGCCCACCTGTCTCCAGTGACAATTGTTCCAATATCCCCTCTCCGCCTCAGCTCCTCCTCTATTCTAATTAACCTCATTTTATTCAATTCTGTAGCCTCTGTAGTCTCAGAAACAAGCTCCTCCTTTAAGGACTTTAGAATTATTTCTATTATGACTGGATCGGAGAGGGAAAATCATGGAAAGAAAAATGAATACATTGGCCTAGTTGTGATAATGACTAACATCAAAGATATTTAATAATAATCTCAAACATAATGTACACCTAATCCTAAAGTTTGGGCCCTAATGACCACACCTTATACACCCGGGTAATGTTTTAATTTTTGTGCACCACAACTTGGAAACATAAATCAAAAGAGATGAAAAAGCACCACGTGGCTTGACTACTCCCTCCTCCTCTGACCTATGCCAATTTTTATCTCAACCTGCTTTAACTTTGTAGATCAGACTTTAATTTTGAAGCGGGTCTGTGGGACAGTGATGAATTGGATATATCAAGCAGGGCTTAAATTACCCTCTCCCTGGTGGCAGTGGATGGGAAGGTGCTGGAGAAAGAGGTACGCTGGTGGAGGNTACTCTGTGACCTAGTAACAGGCAGAGAAAGAGGGCTGGTCAGCACTTGCCCTCTCAACCCTGCAAGCTAGCACACCCAGTGAGGGAGGAGAGAAACAAAAGAGCAGGCCCTAACACTTAAGGTTCCTCTTCTGAGGAAAAAGAACATGCCAGAGTTTGAGACACACATCATTGGTAAGAGGTGGGGAAAAGCAGTCAAACAACACTTTAACTCTCAGGGCTCCACAACAATTATGAGTCAAGCTAAATGAATGGTGAAGCAGTTCTATTTCTAGAGTAGTTAGCTTATGGTGATCAGTGGAGAGACCATAGAGGAGACAAATGCTTGTTTTAGATAAACAGGTTTGTTTTTAACTATAACAATCATGGAACTTAATTATCATAGATCCAATTGACTTGCAAATGTTTTTTGTACAGCTATTGTAGATATATTACTGTATACCTTTAGCCTAGGTTGCAGTTTCCTGAATAAAAAATGAAAATAATAAATAACATAAAATTAAGTATTGTTAAAAATGCATTTACATTAAGCTATGAAAAAAGGGTGGGGGGCTTTAGAAACAAGAACGCAGGAAGAGGAACATAAAGTGAACAGAGAGAAGAGGGGGCGTAATTCTGTGAAACTGCCATAGGTAAGCGATAGAGAAATAGATTTGATGTGCGATGCCACTGCATACCTAGGACAGGCATTTGGTGCCTGTTACTTTGTAAATGTTTCCCTCTCTTGAGAAGATCTCTCTGATGCCTCCCCTCTTTACACACACTACTAGGAACAAGTGTGCCGTGAAGATGCATGCGGTGCAGGAGAGCGTGCACACTCCAGAAGCGGGAAATCTCCTCCAGCTCTAATTACGACACATGCTTTTTATAGCCGGGCTGGATCTAGTCCTAGCCAATGTTTTCAGAAGGTAAGGACACGACGATAAACCCAACTTAAAAATGAGCCGGGTACTCCAGTACATCGAATCATGCTTACTCTGCATTGATCTCACATGATCAGACGATAAATCATTCTGAACCCGGTATAACACAGCTGGGGTGTAGAAGTGTAATGGGTGGTGACGGGGGTGGGGGGCGTGGACACTGTATATTAACCTTTATGCATAAGAGGTATGAAACAATGAGCCCCTTGCCATCTGAATGTGTGTGAGAGTTAAATTAGGCACTTCCCTAGGGCTAACCTATAAAATGTGTATCTTGTGCTGTGTTTTATATTGTTCTGCACTGTATAGTGTGTTGTGTTTAATGTTGGAAGTAAATCAACAAAAAAGTCCTTGTTAGAGCAGTCTTACTTGGCCAATAAACCACAACTTAAACTTTAACTTCAACTCTCCTTCACTGACTGATGACTGATGCTCTCCACTCATGTATCGATCACATCCAACTGCGCCTCTGCTCCATATAAACGTGCTCTTGTCGGCATGATAAGAGTATAAATAATCGACAATGGCTTATGCACCACCAGTAAGCCTCGCCAAAGAAAGATGTTTCGAGACACCTCGAGTGTTTCGTTTGGAATCGTATATACCGTCCACGCAAAGTTTATATAAAAAATATAAATTATAAAATACATAAATTAATATTTTTATTCACATTTTCACACCTTTGTAAGTTATGTATGGGTGAATATTGTGAGTGTTGGGCTTACGCTAAACACCTGCAATTGTCCCAATGTTAAAGGCTCTTATACTCAAACCCGATGAGAGTGGACGAGACAACCGACATGAAATAATGTTAATTTAACTAACAGTTAACTAGTAAAGAGAACTAAACTCCTGCACTGCGGCTATGCACAGCGAATTTTAACAGTCATTCAGTACATCAGGAGGAGAAAAGTTTAAAAACACCATTTACTCATGTTGATTGTTCCTTGTACCTCGTTGTATCGCTTTATTATGAACGTGAGATGAATTGGATGTATTCAAAGCCCTCCTATGGTTCTGTGTCGTGTCAGCTTGTGTACAGAGAGAAATCACAAAATGGAAAACAGACGTTAAAGTGGGAATTAAGAAGAAAAGTCAGGAATTAAAAAAAAAATTTGTTAGCAGTTAGGTAAGTGCAACAAGAGCATATGGGAACTTGCCAAATGTTGTTTTATGTATTTATTTATTTATTTTAAGTTCACTTTATTATCAACTTTAGGAAAAGGTTGAATTGATCAAATGTTATCTGAACTCTCTAATAATAACCTAAAAATGCTGATAATCGATTTCAATTACCTTATTAAAAACTTACGAAAATCATATAATATTATTTTAGTTTATTTTAAAATAAAGATACATACACAAATGAATGAGATGGCAAACGAATGCTGCACGTGCCTGCATATAAGTACGCAGTAAACAGCGCTCCAGTGTTTTTTATTATTATTATTATTTTACTTGCTTTCCTTTGTCTTTACTGTTCCTTGTTTTATTTCGTTTATTATACTTTCTTAAATTATAGAGCTGACACAAAATATGTATCGGTAAAGACAAATTAATATCATTAATCTCCGGTATTTCGTCAGCTTTGTAATTAAAATAGGTTGAAACTTCCAATAAAGTTTTCGTTTAGACTATGAAAACGTATAGCAAATTAAAAACATGTTGTGGGAACGGTCAAGCTATTATGACTTGTGTCCATTGGGGCTATTTCAGACTTTGCTCACAGTTTAAAGCACAAACTCTTAAACCTCCGAGACCTGCGTTAATAGACAAAAATAACGTATTCAGCTTATTTTTTTAAACTAATATTACTTTACGTATTACTGGTGTAACTTCTGTTCGTGTTCTAAATTTCAGAAAAAAAGTTTTAGTCATTTTGAGGGAAAGGTGGGGAACTCATCAAACCGTGATCTACCTTCTTGCTTTTTTCTTACTTTCTTGGAAGATTACACTTCCATTCATTTATACTTCCATCGGGAAAGTTTATTTAAAGAAAATCATCGTTCTTTCAAGTGAAGTAGCAACATTTATAAATCAAGAATACTAAACAAAGCAACTAAGAGCCATGCAATTGCGCCACATAACACATATTAGCGTTACTGTTGTCCTCAGCGCATGTGGCAATTAAAACAAGCCTCCAAGTGCTGGTAAATCACTCATTATTGGCAATACATACATTCTTCTCTCTCTTTCTCTTAAAATACTGGCAGATGTCTACTGCAAAATTTCAAAATTTCACAGAAATTAGGATATGCTTCATTTAAATTTTAAACCTTCATTAAATGATAAAGTTTGTCTTCTAAAAGTAGTCCAGGTTCATTTACAATCTTAGAAAATCTCTGTTTTAATGTTATATCGCAAGTTTTGACCTCAACAATAATACATTATTATGCATAATCTGAAATACAGAAGACTATACGGTTATTGTAGATTATTTTAACAATAGTAATAGTACTACTACTAATAATAAAAAAATCCACAATTTTAAGTTGTGAACATTTTTAGGCCCGTGGCAGCTAAAATGTGTTTCACATTAAACAGATGTCTCTAATTTTGACATTTAAAAACAATGCTTACTGCATATTTTGACAGGTCAACACACAAAATACACAACATGAAGAAGCCCACAACAATTACGTACCGTTTCTTCTATTCAACTGAACATAACAACGATTAGTGATATGCTTTTAAAGTTTAGCATTTAAAGCTTTCCAAGCCCATTTAAATTATAGTTTAAATATATGTCCATACATATATATATATATATATATATATATATATATGTGTGTGTGTGTGTGTGAAGACTTAACATAGAAGGGGGCGGTTACAATTCACATTGTGCGTTCACGTTCATACACTAATGCAGCTGTTCTTTCCTGCCACACGCACACATACAATCACTAAAGTTATTACATGTCGTTGACATTCTCTTAACCATATTTATTAGTCCATTTCGTTACAAGCGTATTTTTACACTAATAAATAGAACACATTAGAAGGAGAGCCTTAAAAGCCTCTGTCAGTTTAACAGTCCGTAGATCTTAAGCAGGCCAGCATTAGCAGTGTTTATTCATTTGTGATTATTTTAGTTTATATATTCATTAAAACTCGAAATTAAATCAAAAACGTGATTTTTAGAAAATTTTATGATATCAATAAAGTTTCACTGTTAGATAGTCACATGTTCGTACACTCATTTGTGATATGGCCTAAAAATAAAGACAAACTTCCAAAATTCGTGATTTCTGGGCCGTGTCAATTCACAAGATAATTAATGATGAATTACGGTATTCCTCATCAATGCAAGATGTATAAAACACATACTCACCTCATCCAAATTTTACAACTTTCAAAACATACGTGAAATTGTAAATTACAAAAATGATGTTATCAAGCTTCAGATAAAATAAAGCTCAAAACAGTCTTTGATTTCACTTTTATGAGTTACATTTAAAATAAGCACCCGTTGTTTTTTCCTGCAGTTGCTCTACTTCGTTATTCGTCGCTGTTATCATTGCGCAAAAGTTGTATAATAGGAGTTGTAAATTTGAGACAAAAACACCAGTTCACTTTAAGTTTCAATTTAAAAATAGGTTATCAATTGCAGAAGATGTTATGTTTTGTCAAACTGTTCTTTTGTAGCATGCAACTGGAAGGCATCCTCTCGAATAGCTTGCTTTATCAGTCCTGTAATGAAGAAGAGAAGCTGCCCGTAGTTAAAGCGACTCCGTGCGGCGTGTGTGTGTCTGCGTGTGTGTGACACTGATGGATGCGCCAATGGTTAGACGGACAGATGCTTGGGCGGATCTAACGGCATGCACACACAGAGTGAGATTGGGCAAAAACATCCTGGATCGGTGAAAGACTGCTCTTTCCTTCCAATCTGCCCTGTGACTTCGGTGTACGGACAGAGATTCTGGTTTATTGAACGGCACGACTCTCAATTGCCCCCTTCAGTGGGCTCGATGCGATTCCCTTTGCGGTCAGATGTGAGTATTGACTTATGTGAGAGAAGACAGAACGAACGCAAGGCGAAGACACAGACTTGAACGCATTTAGTAGAAGAGGCAGCGTCTGTCATCTCACCCTCGGCTAGTAAACATAGAGGAAACAGTTCCTATCTGTGTACTCTGTACTGTACTCTGCATTTCCAATTCAATACGGACAACTTCTCCCTTTCTCAACTAAAAGAGTTTACACTTGACTCCAATTTACGAAACGAAAAACGAAACAAAAACTTTCAGCATAACATTGAATTTCAAGTAGGTGACAGATGTTTGTGATGATGCATGGACATATTTGGAAAATTTTCATCTTACCGTCTTAAAAAGTCCATTCTGTGAAGGAAAGCGTTTGATAACGGATTTTGAAAGTGACATTACTGGAAAAGAAAGGCATCTCGGAGCTAGAGGAAGACGCGTCTGCTTCGCCCGTTGCTGTTTTTAAATACCTGCTACGAGTCACACAAAGAAGGGTAAAAAGTGCTATTAGCGGCCAAGAAAGTATTTGGCAATAGCTTAGTGATCCATGCTATCGCAGCAGCAGCAGCTGAGGCGCAGCCCGAGTCCATCCCCTCCTTCTGATGTGCGTTATTACAAGCAGGAATACCCAATCAAACACCTATCGCATCGATTCGCACCGCTCTCAGCGGATTTCCAACGCGCGCGGACAAAATAAGCAAACGAGGCAGCGCGCGGGCGACAAGTCCGTCCATCTCCTTCTTCAAGCTTTTTGTCTTTCCCGTTTGTTTATTGTAAAAGAGATGGACGTTTGAAAGGCTGCGGGACTTGGAGTGTTTGGGATTTTTCACAGAAAAGCTCTCGGCGTCGCACTACAACGCTATCCCGCTGAATCTTTTTATGTTTTCTTGTTGTTTTAAAATTATATTCGATTACTCGGATTGGATTCCCCATGGATAACACATTTATTCGAGCGATCGAGTAAGTAAAGCTTTGCTCTTGACGTTGGTAAATCATTAATAAACCTGATCTGCTGTCCTCACGCGTCACGCGTTTATATACTAAAACATTATTTTGTTTTAAGAAATTAACTTAGATTGTTGGTTTGACAAGCATCCATGTAAGTGTCAATCATTGCATATTTATAGTGTTGTGTTTCTGATCTGCTACTTTTACTATTAGCGTGCATTGGGGTTGGCTGCGGTAGGGAGAGAGGAGAGGGAGAGAGAGAGAGACATATGCCTACCCACATGACATAAGCTAGCTAACCCATTCGAGATGGAAGGAGTTAATATGACAGTGCTTGATGTTTGCCTCTGTTTGCAGACTTTGAGTGACGCGATCATTTCGTTTTCCTTTAAGCTTGCCTGTTGCAGCTTCCAGCGCGGAGTGAGTGAGAATCGCACTGAGGCACGAGCGTTTTTTCTCCCCACTGTAGCGGCTCGACTCTCCGTCATACCCAAAAGCCGACCGGGGGGAAAGAGAGAGAGGAAAGAGGGGGAAAATTCCGCTTCGTCTTCATCATCTTCAGATCTCACCGTCTGATTTTTTTGTTTGAAAACTGCCGATACATGTCAGGCGTGTGAAAGCGCCCCAGGTGCCGTGTATCAGAGCAGAAGCGGAGCAGCTCTCGGGATCTCAGGGGCTGAAACTCCTGAAAAAAAACCCTGAAAAAGAAACATGCCGCGGAGAAAACAGCAAGCGCCCCGGCGCTCGGCAGGTACGACTCTTCTTCATTTACTCTTCATCTTCACCTTTCTGTTTTTGCGCTATTTTCACATTAAGGCGGTATATTCGTGTATGATCTGGAATGATCTACTGCTCCTTTACTCAGTGGGATGATGCTTACACTGTACCCGAAAAAAGTTTTTTTTATATTTTTTTTTACTTCGCGTCCCCCCACCTTTGTGAAAGGGTGGCGTTTTTTAAGTTTATGATGTCAGGGTAGCGGATTCTTTGATACTACATTATGACATTTTTAGTTAATCTGAACAGTCAAATTATTGTACATTGTTTAACCAGATGGTAAAATAACTGTTTTCCCCCCCGTGGTAACTGATTATTTTGCAGCGATTGTACCCATGTAGTTTTGGAATTTGGTCAGTTCTCAGCTATAGCTGCCCGATGTAGGCTGAGTCAACTGTTAGTCTTTGATTGTTCTCTATTTAGCCTCTTATATGCCGCTCTCTTTCCTTGTAGGGCGTAGATATTGACTCAATGAATTAGAGATCTATAAAGAAACGCAGGAAAAAAGGCTTGGGTGTCAGCTGACTGTCATGACTCTCTTTGATGCTCGCCTTCGTTGTTTTGGGGGCTTTTGTGCGAGAACATTTGATCAGAAAAAAACAACTTTCTTCTAGTTTTTTTTCTTTTTCCTCTCTTACTCACCGTTTCTGGGAAAGACGTAAAGATTATTTTGTAGCCGACACCGGGGAGTACGAGGGGTCTTAGAAAAGGCTTTAATGGACAATTGCCATCTTTGATTTGACGGCTGATTGATCGCCTGTCATCCGGTGGCTCTTTGATCTATTCATTCCTGATAAACATCAATAAATCACTTACCATGGCAACGCCAGAACCCCGTGACGTCACGTCTGCTCTGACAACCACCCATTAAAACATATTTAATTGTAGCTTTTGTACTTTTTTTCACATAGGCAGGGCACAAGGCCACATTTACTTCCAGTCCTAGAAAGACACTTATATGAAGGACATGGAAAAACATAGACGGTTTAAGGCGTGATGGGCTAAAACATTTATTTATTTAAAAGAAGTTTAAAATGGCACGTTACGAATGCATCATAGTGTGCAGTGTTTACATTACATTTTAAATGTTGGTTGACAAATTTGCAACAAGAAAACATTTCGCAACTTGTATCAAATAAGGACAAACCTGTGATCTGTGATAAAATATCTTTATAGGCCCATGTTGTAACCACTTTTTAAAGTGATGACTTTTAAGATAATTATATTTTAGTTGTTACAAAGTAGAATCCATATGTCTTGTGATTTTGAATCCTTGTGTAAACTTTACTGGAAGACACCAGGGGTCTTTGTTTATTCATATGAATCGCACGATAAATGCAGGCTAGTGTATGATACATGCGCGAACATTTAGTGTTGTAACTTTGAGGATCTTTTCTCATGAAAAATAGACTGGTCATTGTATTTTAGTTTAATTCAACACATACTTTGATTATATTATAGAGTGCTTTATACCAGAAGTATTTATGTTCAAAGCACATGAATTATCAACCATAAATTTGTGCCGTGATCAACACTGATTCGCATAAAAATCTCACTTGAGCACTAGACACACATGAACGCACTCCGATAGAGGGCACATCAACCTACAATCTACACATGCAGTTGGTTTTAAAAAAAGCATGAAACTAATAACCTAATCAGGAGACGGAAGAATGGTTTGCTCCATCAGTCTGACCTGTCAAAGCAACTTTGTTTCATATTTGATTTAATTGTCTCTCTTTTGACAGCCACATTCATCAATAGCTCTAATGGTCAATCAGAAGTTGGCAGAGTGAGTGCTCTCATTTTGTCCCCCCTCCCAATATGTTAGGCTTGTGCTTTACTTTATCAAAATGCTTTTGCCTAATGGACACGCAGAGGTAGAAGGAGGGAGGAGGCAAACAAGAATGACTGAGAGGCTTCTTATTTCAGAGGAGTGAGAGAGAGAAAAAAATCAGGCATTTATGCCTTTGATGAGCGGATGAAGACAAATACAAGAGCGGGCTGAGAGCCTTTTTTTCTCTTTAGACGAGGCAACTTCCTGTGGTTTTTTTTTTTTTGTTACTCCTTTCTTCATCCCACTGCCCCTCCTCTCTCTCTTTCCTTCTCTCTCTCTCACTCACTCCATCCCTCCCTCCCAGCAGCCCTCACAGCTGCAAGTTATAAGGTTGACGACTGCACTGTGGCATACAAAGAGTGATGACAAATTGATTGCGCCGTCGTGATGGAAAGAGCAAAGGAAAGATGGCAGATGATGGGCCTTGATTAGGAACTTTGGGAAATCCAGTCCCCTGCAACCTTGAGCTTTGCATGAGAAAATTTCGCCCTCCCTCACATTTTCTGTCTCTCTTTCTCTTCCTCTCTCTCTCTTCTCTTCTTTCTGTCTCTCCCTACCTCCCTCCACCCACCAAATCTTGAAGGCCCGCTCAGCCGTAGAAAAAGAAAAGTTGTTTTGCCAGCTTCATTAGTGTTCACCTAATTAGCTGTAAAGCTGATGGATTCCTGACAGGCCTAATGATTGGAGATGACAAGCTCCGCACACTGTCATCCAGCCCAATTA
The DNA here is from genome assembly GCA_036877625.1 of Ambastaia sidthimunki. Classification (NCBI taxonomy): domain Eukaryota; kingdom Metazoa; phylum Chordata; class Actinopteri; order Cypriniformes; family Botiidae; genus Ambastaia; species Ambastaia sidthimunki. The sequence goes on from JAZGTK010000141.1 coordinate 134,002, forward strand.
GGTTTGCAGCTAGTTTGATGTAATCAAGTTGATATTACACAGTCCTCCATGCCTTTAGTTGGTGCACTAACTCAATTTGCTGCTGCAGGTGACAAATGGGCTGGGGTACCTGGGTAATCACGTTGGCTGGAATAGAACGCTTTTAATGGTCAAGAGAGTAAGAGCAATAATAGCAGCGGGGTGACAAAACGAAATCAAACGCTACAGAAAAATAGTGTTGTGAAACATACTATAAAAACGTGCATCAGCCTCCGCACGCGTGCACGCACACCTTCGTTGCAATCTTTTTTTTTGTAGGGAAAATTTGTCTGCTCTGTTTTTGTTTCGTTTTCTCGATGTATCTCTCTTTTTATGAAAGACAAACATAGCACTGTCTGTCTAAAAAAACCCACCTATTTAGATGCAGGCAATGCCGCGTACACACCGTGTTTTCTTTACAGGCTTCAAAGCTTTTGCCAGACCAAACATATCAGTTGTTTTGGGAAAAAGGAGAAAATCAAACTTTCTCCCTTTCTTTGCCAATCTGAGTTTTTAATGTCAAAATTAGGTACTAAAACACACAGATGTTGGAAACCTCTGTATGTCCTCGATACCTAATAGTGGAAACTAAAAGCTTTATATTGACTCTGTTCTGTTGTGCTCATCTTGATTTGGAGAAACAGAGTATCTGTGCGAGCGTTTGAACCAAGCGGATTTGATGTATGAAGACAGATGATGTTGGTATTGGTCATTATTATACTGTTCATAGCATATTTAAAGTTAGTTTATCTCATCTGGGTTAGAATAAATGCAAACTCTCAGCATTGTGTTTAGAGCGACTAAATATGATTTATAAAAATATTTGGGTTGTGACGAATGTAACAGAGGCTGCTCTGAGATGGATTGCAGTTGGAGAAAGGAGCTGATTTCTGTGATTTCGTGTGCGTTTGATTGATTGCAGACAGGGAGCAATGATTAATCAAACTCAAAGCCTGTTCCGGAGAGGGTGTGGAGCTTTGAATACGTGGGATTATATGGGGGACCACCGATGAGCTTGTAAAAACAGCTGCATGCAAATAAATGAACATTTTTTTCTGCACGCATACGTAAATACTTGGATGGTAACATAAATGCTTATATCCATGATCACAAGTTTGTTGTGATTAGCCTAGACAAAGTAATTTTAACACTCATACCAGTTGGTGGTGTAGCTGTAGTTCTTCCAACTGAGCAATATAGCAGTGTATGTAGTTTGTTGTGCGTGCGTGTGTGTGTGTGTGCGCGCCTCTTGACTTTCCTTACAAATTAAGAGTCCACTTCAGTTCAAGGTTTCTTTTCTGCTGCAATTTAATTACTTAAATTATAATGAAACATGGCAACTTGATTATGTTAATTATCCTTATTAAAACCTAGTCATGATAATCATATGCATTATTAAGAGAAAGAAAATTATGCCATGTACACCACTGTCCAGAATTACATTCAGCTTTTCCACTCAATACAATTTTTTTAACCTATAAAATAATCTAATTCACAACATGGTTAATCAAAAGTTTGCATATTAATGCAGTTTCAGGCGTATGGAATTTTAATCTAGATGTTTTTCAAGCAGTAAGCATAAGAATCAAATTTTCAAATCTGATGTGAAAACTAATTCATGTGATGTCAATCTAATTTAACGATTTATGTATCAAACCCTTTTCTCATCTGACAGTATTTCGAATAAAGCACATTTTGTTATCGCTGGACGGTCTTTCAATCAGAAGAGCAAACGTTACTTTTCTCGTTGTACAGAATTAAACTGAAATTGTAAATCGTTGTAGTCGCAGATGACATCAAAGAAAATGACGCTATTGCATATTTTTCGTTTTATTTCCACATCGCGTTCTGATTTCTGCACTCAGTGGTTGGACAGAGGGCTGCAGCTGGCCCTGTGTAGGTGTCCCTTCAGCAGTGTGTGTGTGCGTGTGTATGTGTGTATGGATTATGGGGCCTGAGTCTGCGTCTTGCTCACATTGCTCTGGCCCAAAACCTGCGCTCCCAGGCAGCCAACTGACACTATGATTAGTTATGGCTGTCCTCCGCCTTTTTCACCGCAAGAAGTGAGCAACAATAAGAAGGGTTAAGAGTAGAGAGAAGGCGGGGGAAAAAGCACAGGAACGAAAAGAGAAAGAATGAACGAAAGAGGGATGGGGTTAAGGGAAAAAGCTGAATAACCTAAGAGCCAGAAAGAAAGAGAGTGAGAGACAGAGGAGGGGAAGTTCTCTTCCCTGTGGATCCACACCAGGGCTGATGGTTGATAAACAGAATTTTTTTCCTGAATCCTCCGTCATGGCTCCCATTAGCTTGACAGCTGTCAATTAGGGCTCCCTTGGTCTCGCGGGCTGCAGTTTATTGCAGGCGGTTGATGCTGTCATTTCCCTCTCAGTTTCGCCTTGAGCGTTATCAGGAGCGTTCACACAGTCAATAGCTGATGCATCAGCACTTATTTCTTAAATTGGCTCACAAGGCTGCATCCTTCGCTCATTTTTCCCCTTTCTACCCCCTTACTATCTCTCTTTCTCTCTCTCTCCTCTGTTTCTCTCACTCTTTCTTGTTTGGTGAAGTTATGACGATGAATGGTGACTGCAGCAGGGTTAATGATAGTGCAGGGCAATTGTGTGCGACACACACGAGTGTGTTTGTGTGTTTGCTTTTTGTACACACACAAAAACGTTTTTCTTTCTGTTATAGGATGCAACATATTGAGCTTTAATTTTACAGGTTGTCTTGTTTTAGAATGTGTAATTTTAATCTAAATACTATTAAAATTTTGAAATATGGTTTGTGAAATTAAATTAAACTTTTTTAAATTTAAATAGCTAAGCAATTTATTAGGCCTTTTTTTATTACTTTTGACAGAACGTGGCAGTTTGCTTACTGGCTTAGGGTTTATGATGCTTTTATGTGTGGTAAAATATGCTTTTTCATTATCTTTTGATTTTTAGTTTTGTTTAGTGTTCTTTTACCTAAAAAGTTTAATTAAAAATAATCTTTTTAATAATTGTTAGCAATGTTTGGACAGACATTTTAAGTAAATTATCTGCCATTTACACAGACTAAAATTACATTTAAAAAGTTTTGTCAAGGTTTTGTGTTAAGAAAATAAAAATACTGGTTGTTTGCTGTAGTTTGTTTATAATTTTTATCTTCAGTTTAAACCACTAGTACCATGACAGCTGTACATATTTTATGAAACATATTTTTACTTTTTACCAAAATAAAGTCTGATTGGATGCACATTGTAGAATGTTAACATCAAAAGATATTTTAAGCATTTTATTTTCATTTATAAATATGTATTTCCTATTTTAACAGATTATATATATATATATATATATATGTATATGTAGGATGATTATATAGTTAGTGAAATTTCATTATTTGCATTTAGCGTCATATTTTCTCATGCTGTCTCATCATATTAGAACGGATGTGAAAAGCTATTTTTGGGTCACGACCTACCGATTGAGAACCAGTTTTCTAGACTAGACTCCCAAGCCTACTTGTTGGATCGGCTGATGATTGGTCAGAACTTTTAGCTAGCGCTGCATGATTTCCTGCTCCCGTAGCCTACACCTCCTCCAGAGGGAGTTGGGGGGAGTTGAAGGCGCTTTGGGAGGAGACAGGAAATGAAGAGGGTTTCTGGGATCTATGTGTCTGGCTGTAGTAGATGGTTATTTTTACCCTGCCTGCTAGGGAAGCTAGGCATATTAGCTTAGCCTTGCACAGAGGTGGCACTGAGTATCACAGTACTAATGAATCATCCGGCCCGCGCTCTTTTCGTCTGCTCCAGTTGTCCCGCCTCTCTCTCTCTCCCTCTCTCCCTCTCCCTCTCCCTCTCCCTCTCTCTCTCTCTCTCTCTCTCTCTCTCTCTCTCTCTCTTTCTCTCTCTCTCTCTCTCTCTCATTCTGTAAGCCCTGAATGATACTGTAGCTCTTTGTGTGTGTATCTGTGAGTTCAGTCCACTCTGGCAGCTACATGCAACTGTTAGAGTCCCAGTGTAGCCCAGTGAAATATGGCCGTTTGGAAGTAATCCCTGTCTATGCTGTTGTGTGGAAGAGGGATGATGACGTGCCGTGTGAGGGAGCGAAAATGACAGAGAGAGAGGGAGTTTGTTGGGGGCAGACAGTAAAGATTTTGGCAGGGGGCTGGTTGTTGGTTCGCGGCAGGGGTTTGTTTTAGAGTGGCACTCAGGCCTTTGCTGTTTTTTTTTCTGTGTATTTATGCGTGTGTGTGCGTGTGTGTGTTGTCCTTCACAGAAATGGCAGGGGTCTTGGCCCACCGCTCAGCTCAGTTTTCTCCTCCTCTTTCACTGAGTCTGAAAACTGACAGCCATCAGTCTTACATTGCTTTTTTTATCAGGGTCTGTGTGTGTGTGTGACATGCAGGCTGCTTTTTGATGGCGGTGCTGGTGATGAAAGGCAGAGCAGCAGAGAATGAGAGAGAATGAGAGAGAAAGAGAGAGAGAGGGGCCCTAGTAATCAGGGCCAGCCTGAGCTCTGACATCCTTCTCCGGCCTGACAGGCCTCTTCCTCCTCCTCTCCTCACTACCCAGAGCGAGCGAAAGAGAGAAGGATTGAGAAAGAGAGTGAACTACTCCTCTCTCTTCATGTCCTGATCAGTCTCAGATGCTGGGAATTATCCTTCCTCCCTCTGCGCTGTGTTTTATTTAATGAGGGCAAAGGAAGGCAGAAGAACGTGGAGCGCAGGGGGTAGGGGATGTTGTTAACTCTGCCCGTGCCTCTGGTGTGTGTGTGTCCACGTCTGGGCACGTTTACGGAACCTCCATGTACATATATGACTGTTTACATATGATGATGTGTGTTTTCCTGTGTGTAATGTCATGTCGGCATTTCCTTCCTGTACAATCCCGAGTGTGGTTTTGCGTTTGATTGTGCATGTGCGTGTTTGTATGTACACATTCCCTGCTTGGGTTAGTCGCTTCGGTTCTTGGCACAGGCAGGCAGGTGTGAGGGGCAGAGAGAGAGAGAGAGGGAGGGCGAGAGAGAGAGGGAGAGAGGAAGTCTGTTTTATTTTATACTGCGGGCCTGTTGCTAATTAATGTTTCTTGGTAGGATTCTGTCTGAGTTGAGTAATGTTTTTGATCTTTATGCCTGATAACTGCATACCTAATGAGATTTCAAAGCTTCCTAAGATGTGTGTGCGCTGCTCCCCGCAATTATTGACAGATGCCTTTTCTCCGCCATTGGGTTCGGCACCATAAATCCTCTGGCTGTAATGAGCTTGAGAAGTGCCACCCTGCCAGTGAGCTAATGAAAGAGAGAGAGAGAGAGAGAGAGAGAGAGAGGGTGTGGGGGCATCACGCTTCCTTGACACATTTTTTTCTTTAAATGCACTCTGCAGATGTCAGGCCCCACAGCCAGTGTGTTAAAACAGAAAAGAGCATGAGAGAGTGAGGAAAAAGAGAAGATGGAGGGATTTACAGTAAAGGGGGTGAGTGGAATCCTTCCTTACAGGAGAGATGAGGAGAGATGAGCAGAGAGTTTCGGTCGGTGAGGCGTTTCAGGTTTCCGTCCTGTGTTAAGGTCATTTGTCTACCGTATGTAGTTTGTATTTGAAATAGTAGTTGTGTTGTTGCTGAAGTTGACTTTGATTGATACTAGTGCCCTCTCATGCTACTCTAAGCCAGTTTATTTTAGCACTTGTCTTTTTCTTTCTTTTATACATGTTTTTTTTCCTTTTCTTTCCTTTGTAGACTTTCTTTCTTTCTTTCTCTGGCTCCCACACACACAGACACAACTTCAGCCTTTTTGATGGTGTTCTGAACTTGGGGAGCAGGACAGAAAAAGAGAGAGAATGCGCTCTATGCCAAACAGTCGATTTCCCCAGCTTCTCAGCATGGTCATATATCATGGACCCACCCTTCTCTCCTGACAGAATGACATGTGTCATTTATCAAACGGATCCTTGCCAAGGAGCCCAGTGTTAGGGGCTGTCCCCCCTCAGAGAATTGCTACTGCCTCCACGCCACTTAGGTGTCTGCACTGCTAGTGTGGGGAGAGCAGGTTGGGGAGGGGTGTTGTTGATACTCAGATCTCTCAATTTACCCACAATTGCTCTATTGTATGTATGTGTGTGTGTATGTGGATGTGTCATTTGTGTTGGTTTAATAATTAGTGAAGTTTATCTTTAATGTATTTATTGGTTCATGTCACAGGAAGTGTGTGCAAAAAGTTTTAATACGAGTAAAGATTATGACTAAAAATAAGTAAAAATTGTTATTGTCAAGGAAATACGTTATAATAACTTGCAAATGTGCAACATAATATATGGTTTAAAATCACATTGTAGGAAGGATTGTAGGAAGGATAATCTGACCTTTGCTGATGTTAGGTGACGTGAGTGATTCAATCAAAGATGTACAAACAGTTTACAACAGAAAACATCTGTCACGACTCATTTATCTTCAAATATTTTTTTAGGTTACATTTCTTACTTTTTTTTATTCAGTTTCATTGGCATTAAGTTCATTTTGGATTCTGGCTACATGTGTCCCATAATGTTTTTCATACTGATTAGAGTAAAATGTTGTGCCTGCGTACAGAGAGACAAGCCGTCAGGTATCACTCAGAATCCAAATCTGCCGTCCTCTACCCTCCCTCTTCCCCTCCTTCAGTCCCTCCTCCTGCCTCTCTGGGGGCCTGCACAAGTGAATCGAGCTCTTTCACTTTCCCATGATTCAAAGAAGCATTACTGAAGATGGATGCTCTTTAAAAAAAGAAATTGATGATGGATACGAGGCTGGCCATGTCATTCATCATTTTGAATATTATTTAGACTGGCCGTGTAAAGCTGTAACCTGAGCAGGGCTCA
>JAZGTK010000142.1:0-139923 GCA_036877625.1 Ambastaia sidthimunki
ATAATATGTATATTGGTAAAATGATACTTTTAACAAAAATAAGTGTTTACCTTACTATTATATAAAATACATTTCTGGTAAATTTAAGTCTTGTGAAAATCTCCATTTTCTTTCTCTTCAACTCCTTCACTTCCTGTAAGGTGTGTCCACGGCACTTGTGTTCCAGTAGATGTTCAGTCCTATCGCTGTGAGTGTGAACAGGGTTTTCATGGCTCCCTATGCAGTCAGCAGGAAGATCCCTGTACGGCACTTTCATGCCAGCATGGCAGCTGTGAGGTATCACAGACGGGACAAGCACAGTGCGTCTGTGACAGTGACTACAGCGGCCAGTTATGTGACACGGGTAACTGAGAGTCACATATTACGCTCATCTACATAACACATTATTTTTTGAGGCACAGGTTCATTTATTGTCAAGGGATTTACCCACCTAATAAAATTCTGTCAAAATGCTACACAGCCAAAATGCTAAATGTGTCGACAACACAGGCCTGACTGAAATGCCATAGTTTGCTAAATAATGCTCTGTATGGTATGTGAAATGATAATTAATGAAATTGTAAAATCAATTTAAATTCTATTAAAATATATTTAAAAACTGAAAATTATGTAACAAAAATATGTTTCACATTTTTTCTGGAAAAACCAGCACCACTAATACTAATAACAGTCTTTCTGCTATCTGCAGCAACCTAAAACAACCTTTACATAACTTTCTGAAGTATTAACATAATACTGTAATTGCAAACCATAGCAATATGCATATTGCAATATGCACATTTGCGACATTTGTGCAACCCTACACTGGTTAACAGTTCGCGTGAGCTTTAATGTGCAGTACATTAATATGCACTGATGTGTTTATGGTTCCAGTGGCACCCTGTACGGGCGAGTCTGTGAGGGGCTTCCGTCATGTACGGCGAGGAGAAGTACAGTGTCGCAGCACACAACCGTTTTCCTGGCTGGAGTGTCACGGCGGCTGCAGGGCGGAAACCGGCTCCTGTTGCGGAGGCACCAGAGTGCGACGCAGACGCTACAGTTTTGAATGTGAAGACGGTAGCTCATTTACACAGAACGTCGAAATAACTGTAGAATGTGGTTGTGGAAAGTGTGTGTAACCACAATCGGAGACCAGAGACGGGGTGCAGAACACACTGCAAAGTGTTGGGACGTGTAGAAATAGCACGCATTCGTATCAATGTATCATGGACCGTAATATCTGAGTTTAATAACCCTGAGAAATCTGAGAGAAATAACCCTTGCATGAGATTGATGAATTGACCCCAGAACTCATTCATTTGGACATATAAATATTGTAAACCAAGTTATGTTATGCTGTCGAACAAAATAACTACTAATTATCGACATTGAAAAGCTAACCAACAATTGGATTAGTTAGATTTAATAATACAGTTTAACAGACACGTTTTACAGAAATAATAGTATTTACATAACTTTTAATATCATTGTAATATATTTGTTTAACTTTAAGTTTGATTGTAATATATATACCATTTTAATTTTGATATAGTATTTTTGTATGTTGAACACCGACGTTGGCGATGTACAAATTTTTTACATTTTAGTTTGTTTTCTACCCACAACTGTTTGACAAAGTAGTTTGTTTGTTTTTGTGGTCATTTAATTGCAGTCTCGTACAAATGCTTATTTGTTGACAAGTGATATTGTTTCTATTTATTTCATTAAAGTTTTTTGCCTCTTCAATTTATTTTACCCTGTAATGTGTTTCTGTTTTATGTTTATATTATTGTATCATTTAATACACAAATACAGTCTGCTAAATTAAATATCACTATTTTACTGTTTTCATAGATTTACATAAAGTCTAATAATGTTGTTATCCCCTAAACCTCCTCATACAAACATTAACATTTACACATTTGACACACTTACAGTGTATTGAAGTTACACAATTTATCAATACTTGTGTGTCTGGGAGTCCAACACACAGCATTTGCGTTGCTAACGCAAAACTCTACTAAACGCAACGTTCTACTAACTGAGCTACCGAAACGCTAAACGTTTCAAACAAACCTCCTTTAATGTAAATCTAGGTAGTTTTTGCTGCCAGGCAAACACATCAAATTCAATTATTTAGAACAGTAATATTCCACCTTTTCCAATTGGTTGTATGATTTGAGGTGTAATTCATATCCATACTACAAACGGTACTAGATGAAGTACACAATGTTTAATACTTATTTCAGTTCTTAATGCTGAAAATAAGCAAGAATGCTGATAGTGATGCTAAATAAGACATACGGATGGTAACAAAACCTTTAGAATATTATCAACTACAAATATATAAATATATATAGAAAGAGAAAACAGAAAAGCTAACCATGCACCATGTAAACCCTGCATTGCCACTGTGCTTTTCATCTTGCTCAAATGTACATACAGCTATTTTTAACAACCCACAATGTTTCAAATTAGCCATGATAACCTATGTACCAAAGTCCTCTAATCCAAGCTGTTTTAATGATGACAGAGTCACGGTGATGTCTGTTGCTATGAAGGCTTTGGGTGTATTATCCCGGCTCACCTCAAGTTGTCATTAGGTCTGTGGAAGAACTTGGTCTTTACAAACTACAACTCCAAACAGCTCTGCATGTATCCTATCTGAAAACCTAAAAGCTCTCTGTTTTCAGTATCAGCAACCCTAAAGACTCAATAAGTTAAAAATAGATGGTGATCAATGGCGATTTGTAGTAGTTTGTCAGTGTCAGTTGTTATGTTTGTGAGTTGCCATTTTGCATTCATTCTGAATTACATATGATAATTAATAGTAAATAATAATAAACAGACAATACATTTAAACTGCATTGTCCTTGTGGCACAACTATAGTCTTATTTGTAAATTATAATAAATTGTTGTATTTTTAACAAATGTGTTATCAAAACATAAATGTTTTATGTTATTAAATATAATATAAATATAGTGTAAATATTTGATTTGATGGCGATCTGGAATACTTGACTTTGATTGGTCAATCGCGCATTTAATAATCACCGATGTCAATTTAATGACGCTCATTTATTTCACGTGTGTCAAATCATACAATCTTTTCCGTTTTTGCTATTCAATAAAGCCATTGAGTCTGAGCAGCCTGGATTCAAAAAGGTAAAAACTAAGAAATGAATAACAACTTAAATCTCTTTTTAAGCGGCTATTGATAAGACGTTATTGATCAATAGAAACATGGCAGAGAGAATATTCGCGCCAATGTATTTATATGCATGTTTAAATAAAACACTTTAAGGGTTAAGAAATATGTTTGGCATTAATGTCATACTTAAAGTAAAAAAAAATATTTTTGTTTAAAAGAATGAGAAAATGTAAAAAGTTAAGCGGAACTATAATCGTCAGATACGATTTATGACCCTCGCGCTGTTTCAATAATATATATAGCGCTGGTACTTACCGTCAGTTATTTCAATAATAAACAATTAATAGTTCTCAATTTAACAGTATTATCAGTTAATGTCACTGAATAATTAATGTAATAGTTAATCGTGTTTGAAATACTAAAATAATGTTTTTGTTTTGTAAGAGGCTAGTAGTAACAGTTACACCGTTACCTGCAGTACACCGCCCCACCACCAGAGGACTCGATCTCATAGTTTGACTCCCACAGACAATACAAGGAAAGGCAAACAGGTAGGTTGAACCATGTAAATATGTGGTTTTGTATGAAAACATTTGTTATTGAGGATGTATGTATGTATCATGTTGTAGACAGTTACAGTCAAATATAGGAATGTTTTGGAAACTGAAAACCAAACATATAATCAGATTTCTTTTCAGTCTAATAAACGTATACATTCTGGGTTATGCTGTCATATCCCTTAGTTTTTAAACAAAAAATGTTACCATTATCTACTTATAACAGAGGTCTGTGGGTACATTGTGCAGTATTGTTGAAAATGTACAGATATAAACAGAGCTATACCCATAACTCTTACCATTTACAGAGATTACCTGTGTGTGCTTGAGGATGATGTAACAAAATAGTGTAAAGCACTTTTTACATGGAGTAAATTCCAACCACAGGAATCATATTGGTACCAACCAGATGACGTTCTTCCACTGAAACAGCAGTACCAAATGAATTTACAACTGAAATATCACTTTCTGTAAATCTTCATGTATGTGAGAGCATAATGACAAAAGGCATTTTCGTGTCTTGATTCGGTTTCTGGAGTTGTTATTGAGTAATGGGGCGCTTGCTGAGCGGCCACAGCTGTGCACAGCACGAAAGCCTCTATGATTATGGACGTGACCTTTCCACTCACTGACATATGTCAGTTAAAAACAATGCAGACCCTTGGTGCATAAGTGTTGTGTGTGTTCGCATTGTTACAATATGGTCCAATCAAAAACATTTGTGATGTCATGATTTTGTTGATGTAAAGTGTTTTAAGGTCACTGTGCACGATACACACTAATCTCAAAGGGTTTCAGCATATCTTGGTGTTGGTGACTTGTTATTACCTAAATGGCACATTAACATAATTGGAAATCTAATAGGAAGGAAAGTAGCCAAAATTAAAAGGTCACTATAAGATATGTTTTGTCTCTGACATTAAGTGTAACAAAACAACTTTTCAGGTGAAATAAGGTCAAATAAAAATTCATATCCATTATTATGTCTATTCACATAATCATATGGTTCAAACTGAAATTTCTCTTATTAATTATTTAATGTTTAAACTTTTATTGGCCTATATTGCCCCCCCCTCCACACACACACAATAGACTCGACATATTTTCACAACAAAAATTTATTAGAAGAATAGTGGTTTTCATAAGAAGGTTCTAGCATCCAGTGAATACTAACTTGCACAATGTTACAATTAAAATGCGTTGAAAATGGCATTTTTTCCTAATGGGTAAAATATAACCAGTTAAACTTCACACATGCACAAAGACGGATCTAATCAGCATTTTGCCTATTGGTCAATGCAAATAAAAAGAACGAGAACTTTTTATTTTGTTTTAAATTAGACCACAGAAAATCTAATCAGTTTTTTCTTTTTTTTTAAAAATCACAAACATAGGAGACAGCTTATTATTCATTAGCCCAGCTCGTAAATATGACTTTGCATTAAAAAAAAAACAGTGCACTCAAAATAATTATTGTGATCTTCGTAAGTGCTCTAACACAGACATTGATAAAAGTCTTGAATTAAAGTCAAACACAGTACAAAAAGGAACAAATGAATATACATAAATCTACAATACAAGAAAATATTAAACTATACAATGTTTTTGTCAAAGAGTAAACAGTATATATTGAAATGAGGTCTATTCCAGTTTTGGAGCGCCTGTCTTCCGACCATTGGACTGAATCAGAGGAACCAGTTAAAAGGCAAGATGCCATTTTGTAAAAAGCTCTCTTTTCGATCTGGATGGTCTGAGGTATATCGAAAACAGCGAAGATTCGGAAAAAGCAGCACCTTATCCCAAACCGGCAACACATACACGTTTTAAAACCCGTTATGTTAAGTCTCGTTTTAAAAGAGTTAACATGTAAGTATTTCTTTTCAATATTAATGCGGTATCAGCCACTAATCGTGACAAGAACAGGAATGTATTGAAATCTACAAATGTTAAGAAAACAGGTAAACAACAAAACTCTAGCCAACTCAGGAGTTAATGCTGCCCAGATGTTTCAGATGACTGCTCTACTGAAATGATAAAGTTTTAATATACACAATTCCTGTGTTCCAATGCTTTTCCAATAATCTTTATTAATAACAATTAGTAAAACTGTTCCTAAATCCTTCATTCAGTCTGCCTTTATTTTGACAAAAACAGTACGCACCTAAAAAGCTCAAGCAACAAAAGAAAAACATAAACGCCTTTGTTACGCACTAGCCCAATTTCAGACAAAAACCGCAACTTGCAAACACAAAATTTAAACGCACATCAAAACTTTCGTTGTATTTAGAGGCAGTTTCTTCAGGCAGTTATTTGGCTGAAATACTTACATGCTAAAAGAAGAGACATATTTTTCACCAATTACGAACTGCAAATGAGAAAGGTCAGGCCTCACACTGTAGAGGTACATTTGTATAGGAGCGCTATGACTGGTCAGCCACTATCACTGAAGGGTCTGAAGTGGTGTGTGTCAATAGTGTTGTATTGTCTTCAGGCATTTGAGGCACAGTGTGTGCAGTGGAGATAGCGTAAAACACTGACTGGCTGAGTGTTCTGCTTCACCTGAAGTTTTAGCTTTGACATTCATTTAGTATATTGTACTTAAGTTTGGATACAAAGAATACAAAACCAAGAAGGACAGCGAAGAAAAAGCCACCACAGGTTAAAAATGACTCGCGTCTTGAGCAACCGTTTCCTTTTGCTCAGTTTTTCAAAAATATGTACGGTTTTTATTTTTTTACAGCTAGGCCGCAGAATCTACAGAAAGTACCTGAATACATTGAATCGTTTGAGTGTCGTTTGTCCCTGAGGGATTCTAGTTGTGGCTTAATAATAGGATAGATTTTACGATAGAGAAATGGTTAGGGAATTTTTTCCACAGATGAAGAAAACCACTGCTCATTTAGAGGCTTATATTCACAGAAATCGATTAAGAAGCGTCAAAGAAATGGTCTATTCACAAAATGCTTGAGCAAAAAGCAAAATATAAAAACCTCAAGCAGTTTCACACGCTCGCACACAACCAGCTTACACCCACCACGATGTTTCACTTCACACGAGAAAAAATAATAAACATCTTTATCGTTTCGAATAAGCAGTTGCAGCTAAGCACACCCAGGGCGTTTCCTCATTGTCACGAATAAGGATGATTTTAGGACATCGTCCAATAGAAATCCAGTGTTCACAAAATTATTTTAACCATTTGACTTTTAAATTAACGTCCATAACATGTACACTTATATAGCAAGCAAAAATAACAAGCAATAGCAAAAATCCTGCCTGATACCCATTATCACAGGGAAAATTAATTTACATCATGACTGATGTTGCAATAAATACTTTTAAAAGTCCCGTTTGTCATCCATGAGGTGTTATACACAACCTGCCCGAACAAAAAAAACAAATCAGTAAATGGGTACGTGACTATATACACATCCACCTTAAAAACGTTGCAGTTTCCTCTTAATATATATTCTGTTTGTACAGTATTGTGAAAAACTGTCTGCACCATGGCAGCATAAGATGACTTAAAATAACGTATTTTTTGTTTAACTCACGTCATGACTACCTACCATTGTAATATGTTGACGATAAAAGAAACGTATAGGCAAATTAACACAAATTAACTTTACAAATGGTTATAACCGTACAGGAGGCTAAATATACTGCACTGAAACCTTTGTTCCCTGAATCAAATGAGAAAGAGATGAACTCTTTCCAGAAGATAAGTATATAACTATACAGAACAGTATATACAATGCACTGTGACTGTTGAGTGTGTATATATATATATATATGTATATATTTAAAAACACATTAATATAATTATAAACTATAGCTTGCCCTAAAGTGTTTAATTACAAGTTTGTGTTAAGAGTTTCTATTTTTATTTTTTCCCTACATTCAGTTTAGCTGATAATGAAAATGATAAATTAAATGATGGAACCCAACACACGTCTTTAACACCACAAACTATGGCTTGAACTTAAAATGGCTTAACTGCCTAAATCAAGACAAACCCATTTTATAGCAAAAGAAAGTAATTGGTAATTCTAAGTTAATTGTTTTTGGACAACGGACTAGTTTTGCGAGGCCACTCATGGAGCCATTAGTGCGATAACATGATGATAACTGCAAACAATATCTGCAGGAACCTTAAAATATCGATACTTTACCACATACAAGTAATTTGTAGGTTGATTCCTACTGAAAAATGTTTAACAATCAGTTCTGTTTGTTGACGCGGTGCAAAAATGACACTTTATTTTTAATGTTGTCATGCAGACAAATAGTTGATTGATGAAGTAATGGTTTTATTTGTTCGTTAAAACAAACATGATAAAAGTAATGAAACCTCCACAACATACAACAGGCAGTGAAATGACTGAAATGAAGACCTCTAAAATACAAATGCGGCCCTCTTGGCCACGTGGATGAAAGTAGGGAGGCAGTAAACTGACTCTATCTACATGTGGAGGCTGTCAAGATTTACATGGATTTATTATCTGAGGTATTCTGTGTTGTAAGGTTTTTTCTTAAAGTTGAAACACATCATCACACATTGTACAGACAGAGGAAACAAAACAAGTATTCTTTGTGGCCTTGTAGGTCTCAATGGACCAGACAAAAGAACTAAAGTTTCAACGTCTGTTTTTTTGTTTCCCCAGGTAATTCGTACTTTACAATCCTTGCTGTTCATAAAGCACTGAACTAAGGGTATTTGGCTGAATTCTTTCAATTAGCAAAAGGCAAAAAGGACAAGTTGTCTGGGTGTTGAGTGACCTACTATCTTGGGCCTGCGACAAAACAACTCATTTTTCCGTCGGGGGACTCGAATCACTTGCCTTGCTAGACTCATTTTTCCAAACTTAATGAAAAATTGTTTAATATTGCCAAAAAAAAGACAAACAAACCAAAGACTATTTTTTTGAACCAGTGGATTTAGAGTTCCAAAATCAAACCTAGGTCCACTTATGGAATTTTATGGAGTAACGTCTTAGTGAAAGAATGGAATGCAAAACTAGCTTTTTCCGTTTTTTTAAATAATCATAATATCAATAGTATTAAGGAATATGGAAAACGTGTCAATCTTTAGCCAAGCTTAATCATTCCCGTCTCATAATCATGCATTAACCTGAAGGGGTACGGGAGACTGGTATCCAATCATTATACTACAATAAACTCTGAACCTTTACAACGTTAAGCCTCTATTCTGAGAATTTACAAAAAAGTACTTGAAATATTAACACGGCTGAACAGATAGCAAAAGACATTTTTGCCCCAGAAAGCTTCCAGAAAGACTTCATACATGGAAACCAACAAAATTGTAGCAATGCACCTCTTAGAGATGAGACACCCGCTAGCAATGTATGAATGCAGTTAAACTAAGAATGCAAGAAATTTTTCGCAAACAAAGATACTGCCCACAGACTGCATTTGGCTTGTATTTCATGGGCACAAACTTTTGTGGTATGACATGACTACACTATATTCTGAAGGATGACAGAAATACACATTACAAAACGTTTTCAACCTTAAGGCTGGTACACAGCGCCCCAAAAATGCCAACACATTCCTAAGTTGGCTGTCGGATTTAGAATATTGGGAAACACAACAGTCATTTTCACACTGCCCCAACAAACACCAAGAAGATTAAACACGTTAATTTGTTAAGCCTAACATTTATAATTTGGGTTTCGTTGGGGGAGTTTGAACTAGATAAGGAGCTAGAGGGAGCCAGCGGTCAACCCGAATTGATTTCAAACACTAGTATTAAAAGTAAGCAGTTAAGGATGCATAACTAAGAAACTTTAAGTCATTACCCATATCCAAAATGTGAAAAACCATCTGCATTCACGTTAAAAAGGAATGTATATTCAGCTTCTTTCCAACAGAATGGGACCGTGACACTCTTTTGGAATTATGAACCAGTGTTATCCCTGCATCTGAAATGCTACATACAGGTTCCAGCAGTAAAGCCGGTCAAACCAACATTACGTTTCCACAACCTGTCCAACAAAAGCCATTAGGGACCATCAGCCCCTCAAGATACAAGTCATTTTTGCTTCACAACCACAGGGCTCCTACAGTATGTCAAAAGCATTTGCAAGTTGAGGTAGCAAAACTAATAATTCTAATCCTGCAGAACTGCAGGGTTGAAACAGTCATGGATGACATTAATGGTCAAGAGCAGATTTGGTCACCAAATTCAATGCAATGCCAACAAGATATAATGTCTTGCTTATATAGCAGAACATAGCAGAAAGAAGCAAAGTACGGTAAGAAGAATTCAATGAATGCCTGTTTGGAAATATCACAACCTCCATGTTTCCATCTGTTATCCTCTTCATTTATGTCTAACAAATAAAAACAATTAATTTACAAAGAAGTGTTACAACAAAAATGAGGCAAACGTATATGACATGTAGACACTATGGTAGAAATCAAATATAAATTCTGGTATCTCAGAGACATAATGCACAATCCAGGTATAAAAGCTGTAAAAATAAAACAAAAGACGTGGATTTTGATTAAATGAAAGAATTTGAATAGGCACACCTTTATTAGCGAATACTCTTGCAAGATTGTCATGGCAACACAAGAGCCCTTTCATAGCCAATAGCTCTTAAGATCTTAAGCAGAACATCGTCCATTTGATCAAGCCCATTTCCACACAGCTCATTTCACCCTCTAACTGAGCAAGCATTGATCGTATTAACAGCATAATCTTCATAGCCGCCCATACTAATCTTAACATTAGTAAAAGACAATACACATAGCGGTTGGATGTTGACTTTTAATGGCTCTGTTCCATATAATTCACAGTTTCACTTACACCTATTAAACATCTCTCATCTTAAAGGTGAAGTGTGGAATTGTCTTCAGTGTTAAAGTACTTGATGTCTTCTTGTATCTCAGCTTAATATGCAAAGACAACCGTAAGAGATTAACAGGTTAATTCTTCACCAAACATAACTTTGTTTCGACCAATGGTGTGAGTTTAAAGGCAAAACGATTCATTTGTCTAACCAATGGCAGACAGGATGGTTTAAAACTACTATTTTTTTTTTCGCAATTCTGCCACAGAAATTACACACTTCACCTTTAAACAGAATGACAAGAACTTTTATTTAATTGCATGACAGTTAACAAGACAACACTGATTCAAATCAGTATAAGAAAACAAATATATAGATTGTATGTCACCTTGGTAAATGATTTTCGATTGTTGTTATCAATTACTGAACGGTTCATGGCTAATCCGGTTCGCTAAATTGTCACTACTTATTGTGTATGGACGAATTAATGGTGATTGAATGCTGCAAAACAGGCACTCCAGATGAAACCACAATGAATCTTCAAAATACTTCAAAACACAACGTATACAGTATCAGTGATTTTCAAAAGTAAATGGCTTATACCAAGTTGCACTTTAATGCAAACCGAGCTAAAATGGCAAAGTTTGTAACTGCATATTCCAACATTATTTCCCAAGACAGACTTTTCCGGGAGCTTACATTCAAAATATGTCTTTTACCATGACGCGTGCCACAAGCACCATGACAACAGTCGTTTTAAGCAGTTCTGCTGCAAATGATAGACATCTAAATCAAATAAAATCATTATTTATAACTAAATTACTTATTAAATATTGTGCCATAAAGTTGTCTACCAGGAACAAATCGCCCCCCTAAACCAATATAATCACAAATACAGAAAACAGTAATGGTGCAATGTTACCTTCTTTAGTGCATAGGTTGAATACAAAAAGGGATCTTTAATGGACTAAATCGTTTGCCGACAAATCAAGTCTCCCATTTCGGGCGAGCGTGACAATATGATGGACAATGAGCCAAACCAGATTCAATAGGTCCCAAATGCTGAATTTGCTTTGTCAATGCATAAAGGTGTGCCTGTTCACCACCAATGAAGTACAAGAAACGAAATAAAATGCGATTCTTTTTCAAAAACGAAATGAATGCAACACACTGAATCCCAAACAACACAAACACACTGTACAGTCGCATCAACAAGCTCTTACAAGACATGCATTAAATTACAACAAAAAAAGGAAATACGCTTTAATCTGGAGTGTGCCAAACCTTTCTGAGGTCACAACCAACCAGTTTTAGTCAAAGAGCCATCAGCCTGTAATAAAATACACAGCCCACCCATAAGTTGTTTTGTGTGTATATAGAGGTTTGGAGTGTGCACTAACATGTCAGTTATGTGTCATATCTGTGTGCTAATGTCAGAAGTTTCATTTAAAAAGAGACCCGTGATTCAGTTAAGCAAACATATATGTATATACATTTAAAATTCAACAAACGAAAAACAACAAACAAGAAGAATTACGACTAGTGTTATTTAAAAACTGCTTCCTTAAAGTAGTAGTTTTGTTTCCAGAAACACATGTAAAAGTCAAGAAAAGGTCTTGATTTCTACAGCGAAACGTACAATCAGCTGCTCTGGAGAGATCTCACCTGAGGTAATGCTGTTATGTGGATATGCAGTGGAGGTCGAAAACCCATCAAAACGAAACAAAAGGCTATCCAAGCATCTTTTCAGAAAATAAATCAACAGCCACTTGAGACAAAACAAATGGCACTTCATACGGTACAGAAACTGAGGTTATAGCTGTCTGATTTTCACCATGTCTTTTTGTAGCTTTTCAGTTACATCCAGAAAAAAAAATGACAAAGAAAAGGATAAAAAGAAAAATAAATATATATTCATTTGTATATGTATAGAATTTTCTTCCATATAAAGATATTTGAAATTTTTGGAATGCAGTTTAAAAACAAGTGCACAGAGATCACACAAAGACAACAGAAGGTTAACATTTCCACCTGCCCCATATTCTCCCCTTCAGACCTCCATTTCTGTATTTTATGCAAACACCCGTAACAGTTAAACTAGTGTTGTATGTTACAGTACAGAGAAAGGGTAGGTAGTGTCTCACCTACGGTATTATCTGATAATTTGGAAAGAAGAACCAAAATGCTAAGCGAAATTTTTGACCATTTTCAAAAATTCAGCTTTAAGGTACCTGAATTAAAAGGGTGTAAATATTGGTCAGTCAGACACTTCGCCTGCAGCCCCTCTCACAGAAGACAAAAAGAGGGTAAAAAATTAGGAAAATTTCCCAGAGTTCAACTGCTCCTTTTCTACGTGCCCCTGAACGGTATTTAAGCATGCGGCACGGAAAGGTGCTTTTATTCCCGAGGATGAGGTAATACTGTGCACAGATTGTAGTTAATATAACATGTCTCTGCACATCTGGTACAGGTAGTTATGTCTGCATCGTGACTGACAAATATTGCAAACCCTTCTGCAGAATCTATCCTGAGATACAAAAGTACTGAAGGCTACAGGTGTAAGTACAGAAAAGCAAACAAAAATAAACAACTACTGAAATGCCAGCAGCAAGAAGAGAAACCAAAACAGTCAGTTTAAAGTGTGAAATGAGAAAGTGCTGTGTATTTACACAACTTGTGTAAGAAACTATTCGGAACTTGTAATGGTTCAGTACATTCATCGAGTAAAGGTTTCGTTTCAAAAGTTAAAAACCGCCGCTTAAAGAGGAGGATGTTTTTGGACAGGGGGAGCCGTTAACCCTGTAATTAAAAAATACATTAAAGTCAAATGAAATAAATACATTGAAATGGCATGCACCAAAGTTATTCAGACAGCTGATAATAAATTAGGTTGAGATTTTTGAGATTATTCCATAGAAGGGGCTAAAGATTTAATTGCTGCAAAGCAAATTCCAGTCGTGGCCTTCAGTGCAATAATTCTTAAGTGCCAATTATAGGGAAACATTTTTAAATATAATAGAATCTGCCTTTACTAGTAGTACAAATTATCTAGTTGTTGATACAGATCTACTGCTAGTTATCTGCTAGTGGGGAAACTCAGTAGTATTTCAAATCGCACTGATTGGTAAATAACTTATCAAATTAATTTGATTGTTGAAGTGACCAAACTAATTCTAATTAGACACTTCAAACGCTGAGCATTGATAAAGTGTTAATGCATTTAATGCTGGATCACCAAAGAGATTTACACTCAAGAGTTCCTCAATGTCAAACTATAAGTACAAGGTTTACTATTTAAATTCTCCTACTTGGTTCATAATCAGCTGTAGAAGTACAGTAGTACGCAATCATAAATATGAATTTAAAAACCAAATCTGTTTAGTACATCACTGGGTTCCTGCGGCCTTATCTCTGCATTTATATAAATAACCTAATCACTACTCAACACTAGCATTTGTGCATGGTTATGACATAAATAAAAAAAGTAACAAAGCCAATATTTAAATAATTGTCCACTTATAAATGTTTTAAATAACTACCACAAAACTGCTTGCTACTAAATTGATGTGCCAAATTTATATCCAATTTTACAATATATACAAATTTTGCACAAGCCTAGTATAAGGTGGGAAGTGTAGTACGCCATCAAGTGCCAGATTTAAATATTTAATTAACCAGCCTCTACCAAACTGGTGCATGCCATTTACATAAATGATTCAAATTAAATAATGAAATAAATAAAGAGGTACATTACATTAGTGTTTTTATCAGTTTCATCAGAAACCCTGAAGTTTGAAATATCAGTTTTTTTGTCACAGACTGGGTGAGCACCAGGCAGTGATAGACCAGAATGCCCTTCTAACAACATCAAAGTGGAGCATGCCATTCCAAAAGCCTTCTTTCTGAAATCTTTTTATATACATTACACAACACAGTTTAGATTGGAAAAGGGGCAATGGGACAGTAGACAGTGATGGCAACAATACACAAATCTGAGAATTCAAGCTGTTGACCACTGTATATTAAAGAGGTATTTTTTTTACCAAAACATGAGCACGTTTGGGTCTAAGCTGCAGAAGGGTAGAGGTGTCAAAACGTTCCATGTTTGATTTTGTTAGTCTCCTTAATGCTATCTGCTATCTGCTACTGCAAAAGCTACTTTAAAACACACATCCAAACATAATCGCTTTTTATTTTGAAACAAAGTGCTATTTTTAGAGGTCTCAGAAAATTCCCAACTGGCCAGCTGTTTCAAATGATAAAATCCCACTGATATTCACAATCCATGGCTCAGCTCGACCCAACCTACGCCGGTATAAAGCCCTGCCCCTGACCCAACTCACTGACTGAGAATGTGTCACAGGTTCCACTTCAAGTAAGATCTGCATTGTTTCTCTAAAAACATGATCGCTATATTTTTGTCTCAGTTGCCCTGAGTTTTACATGAGGAAAAGAAACTATTCAGAGACAAGAATTGGCTCTCTGTCGAAATGCAAATTTATAATATAATAGGGTTATTTGGCCATAACCCTACCCCCACATTTACCCCCACCTATATTCCACCCTCCCCAAAACCAACCCTCGGCAAAAATGCTCTTCTTTTTATAAATATACATGTCAGTGACTGACTATAAGCAGCGATAAAGGAATGGTGAGAAACAGCCAAAAACGGACTGAATACACCCTCCCTCTAATAATTTAAGTAGAAAGATGTGACTGTTCTGTGTGGTTCAAGTCGGCATTGTACCTTCACGGGTGCAGAAATCCATTTACGAGAGTCTCTCACTAGAAGAAAAGCGTATTGTAAAATGAGTATTATGTAGTATGCCAGACAGAACAAGTGTGTAATGCAAGCAATGTCGAGGTAATTAGGTCTAATTGCCAGATTTCGGCTCTGGCGAGCGCCAGACTGAAAGTGTAGTGCAAAAGAAAGCGCTAGAGTTAAAGAAACGTATAGTTACAGAAACGTAAAAACTTTTAAAACATCACAAACATGCATCCCTGAATGACTAATCTTAAGCTTCATTTTTTTAAATTGACATGTCTAATTCTTAGTCTGTTTCAATGGTGCAGAATATAAAAGGAGAAAACTATGAAGGGTTGAAAGCAATTTTTACCTGTTAATAGAAAAATGGGGCCCTAGTGGCAGATCCCTGGTGAGAATCTGTGTCAGCTTCATTAGAATTAAATTAGATTTAAAGATTTATTTCATAAACCTACCAATCAGATGAGATAAATTTGTTTTTTAAGGGT
The DNA here is from genome assembly GCA_036877625.1 of Ambastaia sidthimunki. Classification (NCBI taxonomy): domain Eukaryota; kingdom Metazoa; phylum Chordata; class Actinopteri; order Cypriniformes; family Botiidae; genus Ambastaia; species Ambastaia sidthimunki. The sequence goes on from JAZGTK010000142.1 coordinate 15,757, forward strand.
TAAATTCCTTGCACGCAACCCTCCAAACCCCACTTCTCATTTCTCAAAATGGCATGCCGTCCAAAATCAGCTCTAATGGTGCAGCTCCAAAAGTTCAGATGAAGGGGGGAATGAAGGGCTTATCTGCTTGCTTTTTCTTAAATAAAATGTCTCTGTCATTACTCTCTTATGGCTTTTATACGCATTTGTTGCTAAACGTTGTAAAAAACTTCAACAAATGCTTGCAGTGTCAACATGACCACTGAGATAACTGCCAATTTGTTTTTTTATCCCAAGTTGTCAGGCTTAAATCCTCACATGTATTCCTGCAGTTGTGCTCACCCAGATACTGCAAGTAAATTGGCACAATTAAAGCCCCATCCTTAATTTCAAATCATTTTAGTTTTTTTGTTTCTGTCAGCATTTGAAACGTTTCCGTTTTATGAGGTGTTCTGTGTAATCTACTCTACTTTGTCTCCTGTCTCCTGCAAGACATCCACTTGTGTCGCATTGGGTGTGGTAGCAGGCGTCGATGTGGATTCGGTTTCAGCGGTGATGCCAGAGTCTTGTCCCTCGGCCTTCATCATCAGTTTAAGCTTTTTCTTTGGTGGGTTCTTCAATGTGCCCAACCTCTCTTTCACCTTGTACTCCAAGGTACTATGTGGAATACCGTAGATGTTTTGCGCCTTCGAAACGCTCATCTTCCCATTCATCACCACAGCAATGGCTTCTTCTAGTATCTCACTATTGTACTGCCGATACCGCCCCCTTTTCTTTCTGGGTTGCTTGGAGCCTGTTGGATCTGCCTCTGGATCTGATGTTGGGTACTGAGGCCCTAAATTTGGTTGTTCTATGTCTGCGCCCCAGTACTCACCCACGGCTCCGCCATCAAGAAGGCCTCCAAGGGCTCTGCGATTCTGCTTTGGCAAGATGGCCCTCAGCTTCCTGCTGAGTGCATTCTCCGAGTGCACATTGCCCATAGCGATGGAGCCATAACTGTAGAGATCTGAGGCATTCCCATGGGACTCCCAAGACAGATCCATGCTTCGGACTTGCGGAATCTTTAAGTCCACTGGAGGGGAATGCCCTGGTTCTTTCTTTACCGTGATGGAACTGGCATCAAGAGACTTTGTGCCTTTGGTGTATACACCATGGTTTTCTTGGAAAAGAGGCAGGTCATTTATGTCGCTAAGGTTCCCACTAACTTGTTTAAGCTTCAGGAGGCCATCCAGGTGGGATTTTCCCCAGGTTCCATCACGTGAGAGGAGAGACTGGGCTTGGCTGTTGAGGAGACCCACAGACTCAAGGCTAGCCAATGAAAGAGATGCTGGTTGGCCAATGAGGAGGTGTTTCTGGTTGAGGAGTTCCTCCTTTATAAGGAGCGAGCGGGCCAATGGTGGCTTAAGGGATCCAGAACCAACACAATTCTCCCTTATCCCATCATGCAAGCTTCTCGGTGGCAAACCCTCTTCATCATCAATATCTCGATAGTTGTGATCAGCTCTCTGGGAACGCCTAAATTATGGAAAGATAAACTACATGATTATTTGCGAGAATGTGTTTTGGTAATACAGTTTTGTACTTCAAAAAACAAAAATGTCCCATTGCAGTGATTGTCTCAAAGACAACCTTTCATAATACGATTCCAAGTTACAGGGAACGAAGATGTATAGGTAGAAAAAAATGTCCAGAAGTACACCAGGGCTGTAATGTTTTAGGGCAGAAACGTTAAAAGTTAATGGTTTAATCACAAGAAGGGGCAACCCGTTAACTACTATGCCACTTGACACTGAGAATTGCCTATATAAAAATGAAAATTCTGTCATTTATTCACCTGCGTGAATGTTTTTGCCAAATTAATTTTAAATTTAAGACAATAGTTTTCTTTTGCATAATGCAACAGGACTTGACCTAAAAGGAATGTTTTATGCTATTTTAATGCTATTTTTTAAAAACAAAGATTGTTCTTACCCCTTAATTGTGGGCATGCTTGAGACGCCATGAGAGCTTTTTAGTGAGAGACTACCATGACTGTGGTTCTTCTTTGTTGAGAGGTCAAGGACTCCATCTGCAAAACCAAAAACAAGCTAACTAAACAAACCCAATTGAACAATTTCAATACAATCTCTAGGTCCAGGTTTTTTTTAACAATAAACGGGTGCTAGACCCATATTGTCAGTTTCTATTATTTTCGATGTTAACATTTTCTATAGTTCTATAAAGTATTGTTTTCATAGTCTTGTAAAATTTATTTTTTGTGTTCACCACAAACACTAAAGTGCTTAATATAATTGTGTATGAAATGCTGTATAAATAAGCCTGCTTGTGTCTGTGTCCAACTCTTCTTTTCCTTTCGGCTGTTCCCTTTCAGGGGTCGCCACAGCGAATCATCTGCCTCCATCTAACCCTATCCTCTGAATCCTCTTCTCTCACACCAACTAACTTCATGTCCTCTTTTACTACATCCATAAATCTCCTCTTTGGTCTTCCTCTAGACCTCCTGCCTGGCAGTTCCAACCTCAGCATCCTTCTACCTCTACATTCACAATCTCTCCTCTGAACATGTCCAAACCACCTCAATCTGGCCTCTGTGACTTTATCTCCAAAACACCTAACATGAGCTGTCCCTCTGATGTACTCATTCCTGATCCTATCCATCCTCGTCACTCCCAAAGAGAACCTCAACATCCTAAGCTCTGCTACCTCCAGCTTTGCCTCGTTTCTTCAGTGCCACTGTCTCTAAGCCATACAGCATCGCTGGTCTCACCACCGTCTTGAACACCTTTCCTTTCATTCTCACTGACACTCTTTTATCACACATCACAGCTGTCACTTTTCTCCACCCGTTCCAATCTGCTTGCACACGTATCTTCACCTCTTTTCCACACCGTTGCTCTGAACTGTTGATCCCAAGTACTTAAAGTCCTGCAACTTCTTTACCTCTGCTCCCTGTAACCTCAGTGTTTGTGTCCAACTACAGTATGTTAATTTCATATCTGCACCTCGTGTCAAACTTGTATAATGATTAAAACTAATATTTTAATACATCTCTACTGTAAACATATCAGTTCTTCAATCTGCCTATTTCAATAAATCAGTGCAAAACACTGAACGAAATTCATTTGCACAAAATGATTCATTTGCACAATGGTCACATTTCAAATGTATTTGGTATGAAAAGATGGTAAATCATTTCAGTCCAATCTTTCTGAGCCATTTTAGAGCAAAAACATAAATACTGAAATCTATCTGCCTGTCTGTCATCTATACATGTGTGTATAACGATATTTAAAAAAGATGTGATGTGTGATAACTTGCTAAATAATGTGGCATGCAATACAATCTGTACAAATATTAATTATAATAAATTATTTAATATAAGAAAATTATGTTACCAACATACATTCTTCAGATTCTCCCGAGAAGAAGCACACACAGTGTAAACCGTCAACCTGAAACAATGAGCAGCACTGTGGCACCCGAAGAGCAACTGGGGGTAAAGTGCCAGCTCTCTAATTAAAGTCTGACTCTCTAACCAGAAGGCCACAACTGCCCCACAGCTGTGACGGAGTTTGTGATATTTCAATACACTGTGCAGTCCCAGTAAACATACACATTTTCAAAAGGCTGAAAGCTGACAGAAGCTGCAGTCTCACCTTGTTCACTGGGTTCCGTCTCTGGTTTCTTGACGGTGAGGTCCAGTGGGGAGTCCTGGTCTGCCATGAGAAGCTTGCTGAGGACGGGATTCTGTGCTGAGGCAGCTGTGCCGGTACCGGCGCCCCCACAGACGGGAGTAGGTGTGGAGGCGTCCGGCTCCAGCGAGGGCGCTTTCGGCAGGCTTTGGTCCTTGGTGCCGTTGGGCTGGGACTGGGGGCTGGGTACGTCCTGAGTTGAGCTGGTTTTTGAGGTATATTCCGCAGCGAACTGTCTGATCATTCGCTGCATGATCTCACGAGCCACTAGAGGAATGTGGGGGTCTGTGAACCTTGGGAGGTCTGTTGGAAGATTAGGAAAGATGGAATGAGCCAATTAGTGTGTTGTCTACATCCATGAAAAAGATATTTTGCACAATAATGATTGTGCTTATATAAACTGTGCAACTTTGCATAATAGTTTCTTACCCTTTCTGTAGAAGACAACATTGAGGAAGTCCTCTGCTTGCTTCTCAAGTTTGTTAATATTGGACTGCTCTTCCTTAAAGCTGTCTGCTTCTGATAACACTTGGTTGTTCAAACCAAAGTTTTCCTAGACAGACATAAAAATAAAATATTAATCACACAAAATTAATTAATCTAGACAAGCCAATTAAACACAGAAGCTGACATATTTAAAAGTGCAAAGAAACCTAAAGTAGGACTGTCACTAGATTTAAAAGCAATCATGCTTCATTTTAAAATATACACAGTATTTAAAAAAAGATATATACACATTTCTTTCGAAATGTGATGCATTTTTTTTTTAAAGGAAAATTGTTAGAACTTTAATTGCATGAAAGCGATAAATAAATGAAGGATGTTAAATATACATATGATTACACTTTTATAGTAACACATTAGCTTTGGCAGCCCTAATGAAAGGCACAAGTACTTGAGATGGGTCAGGTTTGAAAACTAAAATGGAAGCATGTCAAACTAAGGGGAGGGTTGGGTAAAAAAATGTGCAGACCCAAACTTGTTTATTGCAGTTAATCTAAACATTTCCACATCATTAAAGATTTCTTAGGCATTTTCTGTTTTGGTCTCCACCTAAAAATTGGATCACTAATCCATGAAATATGGGGTATGTGGCTTTTGCGCTGAATAAACAATAGAAGTAATATGGTAAATTAAAATATTAAGGAATTCCATTGTTTAATCCCGCTCAAAGTGAAATGGACTGTAGGCATCGTAGTGCACTGTTTGCCCAAATGCACAGATAACAAATGTTTTTGAGTTAAAATAATTACCTTCACTTTCTCACGTCTTAAGCAGCAAAACAGACAATTTTCATTAAATGACCAATCTGACACTCCCTCTGGCTCACAATCTGCAATACCAGACAAACAGACAATTAGTATCACTGAGGTGCTATTCATTTACAAACAAGCAACATATGACACAAAACATACTATAGTAACAAAATACTTTCCCAAGTGAAATTTTGGCCACTAAAAATATTTATTTACTATATAAGTAACAATATCTGATTTATTTATTGTAGTTTTATTTATTATAATATTCGTACATCTTATGCTTATATTGTAATCTCTCATTCTGGGTTTTTTAGAGGATGGGGGAGGGGCAAAGAACTCAAGACCTGACCCCTCCCCTTTTGAGAAAATCTAGGTGTTCCCTGTTTCCAAGCAACCGAAACAAATGTCAAAGGTCAGATGTGAAGACATTTGTGAAGCTAATGTGAGCATAACTGAATTATGTATAAAATCTGCTATACATTAAAGTGTTAAATTGTACCCTAATATTTTTTATTCTTTTAATACTGAGATATTTAATAACTACAGAACTGTACTGATCTGTGTATAAACATTGACAATAATTGGTGACTATTGATCTTTAGTGATTAGTAACTTGCTTGTGTATGAAGGATTTAACCTGAGATTTAATCCAGTCTACACAGCCTGTTGACTTAGTCTAGGTTATAGTGTAAATGTTCTTCAGTGTTATTCCACCATTACTTGACCCTTGAACATCACAATTGTAAATGTTATCACCTCTGACCAATAAGATCCCTCAAAACAAGATTTCTAAGGTTTCATGGCGTTTATCATGCCATTCCAAATTTAGATGTCCAAGATTAGATTTGGTGCCCAAGGTCTTAACTACATTCCTTCTAAGTTCGTGTTTCAAAAAAATGTTTTAATATAGTCAGCATACTTTAATGATTGTTTAATGTATCATTAATAATTTAATGATTGTTGTACCCTCTAAATTAAGTCATATTTTGTCTATTCTCTGCTGCCAATAGCTGCTAGATGATAAGAGAAGTCTTCAAAAAGGAACCAACATAATATATAATAACAATTCAACCTTTGTGCTTTTAATATCTCTCTTATTACCAATATCTGCAAAAACATCTGCACCACCATATAAAAGTTTAGGGTCACTTATTTTTTTTAATACTTTGTCTACATTTAGAATAATATAAACTTCTCAAAACTAATGTTTAGACAGCACAGTTCAAAATTATTAAAATCTTGCATCACCCTTTGCCTAAATTTAGCAAAAATTCACTTTATTTAATGTATTGTATTGTAAAATAATGTTGTAAAAAACTGTAATGTATTTCATTACCCACATTCTTGAGGCATCACCATAAGTATTGAGTAATGAGTGTTCCATCTGTGCTGTGCTTTTATTAGCTGCTTTTCTTCTTTATTCAGTCCATGTCATACAATATTATTTTCAAATATTTAGACATATGCCTTCATATCGAAAGGTTTTTAAGATCAAGAAAAACATTTCAGTCAAGTGACCCTAAACTTTTCAAACAGTGGTGTATTTTACCTGAATGTGAGAATAAAGCTAATCAGCAGTGCTTCAAATTAAACACGATAACGTGGCCAATACACAACCCTCCAAAACACTCCAAAACACCCTATGTCACAAAATCTTGTTTCCTATATAGTCAGACCGTCTATGAACGCACTACTTGTCTTTCTCAGCTGTACATTGACCCCATCATCACACCCTTATTTAACACCCTACCTTGAAAGAAGGTAAGATCCTTTACGAGTCCTGGTCCAAAGAGCCCCTCCAAAATGCTTTCAAACCCTGTGGGGAAGACAAAGGTTCATTCTGATTAGCTATATGGAAAGTCTGTAAGTACAGAATCACACTTCCTCCCACGTCCACACCCACACATGCACAAACTGCTTTTAGTTTTATGAACCAAATCAATGCCTTGCCCAATATAATACTGCCACTCAATTTAATTAACAGCAAATCCTAGATCAACGGCACAGTTTCTTAAATACACACTGATGAATCCTTGAAAATGGAAGACAATAGAAAGAGTATTAGAAATATTATATTCTTCAAAAATGCCATACAGTATTGATTTAGTAAAGATTCTTGACAGGTAAATTAAGCTCTGCTTAAAGAAAGGCTGGGATTAGAAACGGTTATGTTTTCTCAGCATAGTACCAGATTTATGAAAAGGGTCCTGCACATTTAAACCAAAATGATGCCATGCCTTTACAGGTTTATAAAGTAAAACACAGTTATTGATGTTTTCAATCATTAAAACAACTATACAAAATTTTCAAACTCATCTACTAATCAAACCAAGACTCATCTTCTTTTTCTCATATATATTTTAGCTAGTTTTGTGGCACGTATAATTTAAAATTAAAAAAACAGATCAACAATACAATATCATGTATATTTATTAACACATTAAATTTAACAGACCATAATGACATTTTTGATAAAGTAAATCCATAAAGTTTCTTTAGTAACCACGTCAATTATGCCGCCAGGCTTGTGCTCACAAGTCTTTGTCCTTCAGGAGTTTTTAATCAGTGTTTTTGACAGAGTTAGTGTTAGTTAGTGTGATTCACTATTCATCAGCTGTTGGCACTGCAGTCTGTCTGTAAAGCATGCATTCCAAATTGTTGCTGGCTACAAAGAACGCTTTGAAAACAAACACGAGCTGTAGTGGATGATGTCGATACAAAATGATCAGGCATTACATACAGAATGCAAAGTAGATGGCCAAAGGCATTTTTGTGAGTAGAATTTAAAATAAAAAAAATGTAAACTTCACATTTCCAAATTTCATAAAAAAACAAAACAGACTAAGTGTTCAGATCCATTTAAAATAGTTATTTGTGATTACAAAAAACTCATAAAACATTGACAAACCTTGCAGCAAATAAAATAATAAGGCAGTTTTAGGGTTGCAGGTTATTAAATATTCTGTTTTATCATACGGTATGTGATGCGTTACTGAACGTCACAATATTCTGTATGAGAAGCATTAATGTTAGGGGAGCGGCTGGAGGAGTGAGTGGGATTTCAGAACAAAGGCTCTCGTTCAAACCAACATTCATACTACACTATCCTAAATTCCAGAGAACCAAAAAAGTATGCATAGCATACATACACACAATTTTAAAACAACAGCACAAACGGGATGGAAAATTTCCCATAGACGAGTATGTGAATGTACAGAAACTAGGTAATCGGTTTGACACCAGGGGGGTCGCATCAGCAGCTTTTTGTTTGAACTTCCTGGTGACCATTAATAGTCTATATATAGTGTAGTGCATGTATAAATAATTTACCTTCACTGGGCAACAAGCACCCATGTCTCTAACCAGTAGATAAGATCGATATATTGTAGCTAGTCGAGATGTCTCGGATGGTTGAAGGACACCATTCCAAGATGAGTTTTGAGGAAGTTGTTCGTACACACACTAATTGTTAGATATCAAATATAATTCAATTTAACAGAACAAACCACGTTTATTCAATATTAAGGAGCGTTTCTTCAAAATACTCGCTTACTGTAAAAACATAATCGTTTACCTCAGTCACTCATTAGTCTAAACACAATTAACTTGGAGTGTTTTGCTTTTATCTCAACTGTTATCCACATTAAGATATTTGAACTGTAATTTGAACTCATGCTATGTTCCTAAGTATGTATTTTTTTGCTTTTTATCTGCTTTTTATTTATTTTTAAGCTGGTTTATTTTTGTCTTGATTTATTTTTGGGAGGAAGTAAAAAAAAAAAACGGATGGGGTACAGAGAAGGTGGAATCTGAAAATGTAAAAATAAGCACCAATAAACACCAATAATCGATTTGACCTATAGCCACATTTTTATTTATTTGGATATTGGTTCATCATTATTTGGTCCACTGATAAGAAATGGTATTTGGTAAATCTTCTAAGACTCTAAAGCCCCTGTGCATTTAAAAGGAAAAACAGTATTAACTACATTTGCATATAGGACATTATTGTAACTTTTTAGTGTAATATTAAAGTCATGGCAGACATAGCTCTTATCTAGAATAAAATGCATACATTGACCGATCTCTGCTCACAAAACAACATATCAGAACATGTCTGCCAATGGCTTAGCCATGGATCCAACATAATAGTTTAATCTCCTAAGACAGTCATGTATTCATCAGACGTGACGAGATGTCAGTTTGAAGATTTCCAGAAATACCAAGTACTGAACCCTGCGGCACACCTCTTCATCTGAGGCCCCTTTATAAATTACCTTAGACAGTAAATGCTTTCAGATAAATATAAAGAAGTAATTTGTAGTAATTTTAAGTATTCTGGCTTCACTAACATAATGAACTTTACTGTATGGCTTTTTTGTATTTAACAATTCTGATAAAAATAAAGAAACTGTCTGCTAATTAGGAATTTAAGCATATATAATAGCAAATATATATTAGTAATAGACACTGTATTCTAAAGGTTTTAATGGCTGTCTATTTCCTGACTACTGTAACATTTTTAAGGAACTGAGCACCACCCAGAAAATCAATATCATGTTACATAAAGGAAGAGAGAAAAAAAAACAGCTTTCTCTCTCTGAGGAGGACAATACCTTCATTAAATCATTAAAATCTGCATATTAGACACAGTGTATGCTGGCCTTCCTGTGGTTTATCTTAACCCTAAATTAAACCCACTCCCTCCCCCAATCCTTAACATCTTTCATGCATGGGGTAGAAGGGGGTTGGGTTTGTACAGGGAAAATCTGTGTCAGCTATAACAATCTCTATCTGGTTGGGTCATTCCATAAGATGATTCACAAAAATATAAAACGCCTGTAGTGTGACAGTCAACCAAAAGAGGACACCATGTCAAATCAAACTGAATGTTGAGTTTTCAAACAACAAACCAATGATGAAACTGACCAATATAATGAATAATTGACCAACACATTAATCTTGGTTAAATTACAGGGATAGTCATGGCAGCAGATTTTTCCCAACCAATGAGATTATAGATTCCGATATATACACAGAGATAGCAGTTCAACAGACATGCAAAATAAAATTTAAACCAGACCCCCAGTCCTCCTCCTCTAGCTCGACCATTGTTGTGTTTAATAAGAATGGTTTCAACTGCATTTATCCAATTTCACTCAGAGCATGTTCAATTTGGGGAGGGGCAGGAGAAACTGGGTCATTCCTCTTTGTTTGGATGAGGAGTTAACCCACTAAAAAGCCACAATACTGCTCTTTCTGACGGAGCAAGCCAAATATATAAAGAACCCACCATTGTGACCCTGAGGGGCGATCCCTAAATCTAGAAAAAAGCTCAAACTGCCGCTGCAACAAGAAAATTCTTTGACAGGAAGCTGTCAGCAGAAATTCAGCGTGGTGACATGCAGGAGTCACGCCCAGCAGGTCAATGATTCTTTTGGGGCCAATGATTTATTCAGGGTGCCATGTGCCAAAAGCAGAACTTCTAATTAATTATCCAATTATTTAATTATCCAGCGGAAGGTCAATGTAATTGAAATTATAACAATATTAAAACTCACTAAGAAATATGACCAAAAGAAAATATTGTACATAGGTGAGTGCTTATTAGCACAGGTCAGCCCACCTTTGGAACCACAATTTATGATTTTTAGCTTGAAATAGACAAAGTTTAAACAGTATGGAGTGATTTTTCAAGCCCCTAATGCTAACTATATGTAATGGTAAAAGTGATGCATACCTTCATAAACATCACAATTGAATGTTCTACAGGATATAAGAACTCGGATTAAAGAATGGAATACACAAATGGCTGTCAAATAAATGTAGGTATGCTAGCATGCTAATATTCAGCCTGTTTATCAGCAAGTACTATAGGTAGGTAGTGTATGTCTTTAAATATATAATATCGAACCACACATTTTACAGTTATAAACTATTAACATTTCTATTCACGCATCAACTGTCTTCAATGCTGAAAGCAACTGCACTTTGCTTCACAAAAATGCACTAAACGTTTTCAAAAGCCTGCATGTTTTATTCATTGCTTAAGACGTTCATGTTGTTAGTGAAGTATAACAGATGTCGAGCTGACTGGGGTAACTAACTCAACTACCTTGAAAATTGGACTGCTGAGAGTCATCCTTGTGAAAATCACACACTGCTAGGAAACACTTGCATCTGTCTCCCTCACCTGTAAGGGTTGCAGATAAGGTTCTGTGCAGTGAAAAAGTTCTATGGACCAAGATCATTTAAAGAACCTTTGACTGAAAGGTTGTTTAGGGAACCAATAATGGGTTTTCTGTGGCATCGCTGCAAAGAACCGGTTTAGCACCTTTATTTTGAAGTGTTTATCAAATAAACCGCTGTATACCAATAACAGTTATCTATTCTACAAACTTTTACTTCTAACTTTGTGCTTTATAACTATCCTACACTCCAATCCACGCATTCTGCAAATCCAATTCAATTCCAGCTATACTCTAAACACAAACACAAAGGCATTGCCTACAGCTGACCTTGCTTCAAACATTTCAAACATTTACAAAAAAGTAGCAGAACAGAGGTTAAAATCAGTACAAAACCTTGTTTCCTCTGCGTAACAGTATTTCTACAACATACAAACATCTGTTTTTTATTTGAGGCATTTTCCCCTTATTGAAAATACATAAAACTACGATACTGAGGGGACATTTCGATCATGAATGTTGCAAGCTGGATTTGAACCACAAACAGTTTATAGACTGACCACTATAAATCACAACTATGAAATATTCTGAACAATTAAATACAATAAATAAACGTTTCTACTGTGTTTGCTCCACAGATAAACATACAGCACAAACCTGTTTTAAGAACTTGTTTAGAAACACTCACAAGCTATTAGTGAGTGTCAAGTTATCAGTTTGAATCGATTTAACTAAAAAAGGCACCATCACAATAAACACAACAGTGTTTTTTATTGTAAACAAAGCATTGTCGCATCACCTATGAGAGATTAATGATATAAATAGTGTATGCAAGAGTCATTTTGACTTCTTTTACAACTGTATGCCTCCTATCATTCTTCATATACAGACACTCTTATCAAACTAATTAATTTAAAATACTGCAGAAAAACTAATTATGAGGTCACAAAGTGCACAAATTTTATTATTAAAGAAAGAAATGAAAAGGGAAGTTTGTATCTCCAGACGTGGATTCGATAGACATGTGCTTCCTAACCTCAGGGTGTAAAGGAGGGTTTGCATGTTGCTTAGAGACACTGGGTGAGATCACTATACCTCTTTTAATTAGCCTTTCTTTTATCTCCTTGTCTCTCGCTGCCTGTCAGTCATTTTACAGACTATATATAGTGTGTTTGGTTTGCAATTGAAAAGTTGCTTTAAAAAACAGTCCTTTCAAGCTCAAAGTCTTGTCGCGGAAAAAATACAATTAAGACAAATAACCCTCATTCATTTCATACAGGGCTTTTCTTTTAGATAAATGGCTAATTATGATTCTCAAATTATGAGTGTAGCGTCTGATGAAGAATCCAGAGCGTATTTAGAACGTTGCAGTTACAGAAGTATGTTCTTTGTTGAGAATGCTGTAAGAATGTTACATTACATAAAAAAACAGCCTTACATTAAACGCATATTTCTAATGGGCAAGATAGGAAGAGGGCGTTATTGCTAAAAATGAATGCATACTGTATATACAGTATCAGGGCCACTACTGTTATTTTAATGGTTAATGCAGATAAATACAAAGTAAGTGCTTATGTTTTTATTGTCTCTTATCTATCTACTTTTGTAAGTTCTTGAGTAACTTAAAAATTAAAAGAACAGCAGTCTCGCATTACATATTATGCAAAATCAAATCTTTGTTGGATTAGTTCAAGGGCCGAGTAAAAAGTATTTTGGGAGACAGCATGCTGGTCTAACCTAGCAAGAAGAAGATCATAAAGATTAGCCTCTAAATCTTTTAATCTTTAAAGAGAACATAAAAGCAGACTTTGTCTTCTCCCAGATAATTTTCCTTACAACCTGAAAGATTTAGCTATTCCAGCAACATATAAATACAAAAATGAAAGCACAAAATCATTTCTGCAACCAGGTACAAGCCACTGGGCACAAACTAACCAAACAAACAACATTAACACTCAAATGCTTTCTGCATTTGACCATTTCGTTTTCCCCTTTTCAATTCCAACAAAAACACTGCAATTGCAGATGTGTTATTTGAGGACCGAGTTAAACAATGTCATTTAAGCCGCTCTTGACCTACATTGTGTTAGAATTTAGTATAACGTGAAAATTCTAAACTTTTACCAGTGCTGCAGGAGAACAGCCAATCAGATTTCACCGATCACGATGCTGTCATTCTACGACAGAAATTTTAGGTCAACAAGCCCCAACTGCATGGAAACATACATCTCTCACATGCACCAGCCATCAGAAACAGAACTATCGGCCTAGAAAGGCAATTTGTAAGCTTTTGATGGTGGTGATTAGTGTCAAAAGCAATGTTTACTTGGCCATTAAGTACCAAATGTGCAGCATTAGGTTAAAGTAGATCTCTGGATTTAAGCCTGCTGTGTAGAAGGTTATTTGTAGAGTTATTATTTATGTGTTCCAAAAAACATAGTATAGAGGAACCATCTGTACATTATGTTACTCATTTACTGTGCTTTCCAAAAGCCCTTATTATTTTGAAGAATGCTTAGATCAATATACAACAACACTATGTCTGAAAGGTGCTTTGCATTTGTGAGTCACCAAATGGTTTATTTTCGGTGCTGGCACATGTCAAAGTGATGTGGTGGTCTCCAAGTAAACCCACATAACATCTGTAGTACATCTAGTAAAATGAATGTCTTTGAATGAATACATTTTTCTATTTTTAATAGCCAAGGGACACAACAATCAGATAATGAAAGCACTGCACAAAAAGGGTTTGGCCTTGCACCTTGTGTTATGTGGGTTATAGTTGAAGAACTATACATTCAGTGTAGACACTGTTTTGCACCTGAATTTCTCTGGATTTAAATGGTACAATCTGTCTGGCTTTTTATCTGATAAGGCTGGGTGATACAGCTAAAAACATATATTTATATACAGTATATACAATATGGTAAATGCGTATAAAGTAGTTTGTATTCCACACTGTTCTTCACTAAATGAACACATTTCAAAACATTTAATCATGTCCTAGGCCTATACGAAGCAATATAACAACATACAGTAAACAATAATACACAGCAAGAGCAATATTTATGTACACATATTTCTCTGGAAATATATGAATAAATGAAAAATGTCATAAGGACACGTCCGTGAATATTTTTGTGTTTACAAAAGTCAAATATTTAATTAACAGATATGAAAGAATGTACCAACTATAAAAGCATTTTTGAAACTGAAGTTTGAATCAGAGATGGTAATGAAACATGTTTTTTTATAGTGTCTCATACAAGTCATAACACAAGAATCGCAAAACTAATTAAGAAAACAAATTGAGAAGGCAGCGTTTTATATGTTAGTCATGTGCCCTGTGTATAAACACTTGACAAACCCATACGTATAGCTCATTACTTTTTTGCACTAAAATTAGTTGTCAGTGATTTATTTAAATTAAACATGTATATGCCTACATGTTATCTATCTATAAACTAGCTAAATGTGATTTAATTTTTAATTTACTATCCCCAAACGTAATATACATAGACACCTATTAGTAAACCATTACTAGAACATAACTACAACCTGTCTGAAAACAGCCATTATTTTGCAATTGCATTTGGTGACAGTAATTGTTCAGAAATGACACATTTCACCTTACACGTATTGACACTCATAACGTTAATGATGCTTCAATTTCAACAATCTGCAAGAAGGCTAAGTTTACAGGACTGAAAGAAGATATAGAAATATGAACACCCATATTGTACGTGGATTTGTATCGGCAAAGAATCAGTAACAAAATTGCCAGAAGTAACGTGCACGTACTGCCCACAATTTTAATAATTCCTGCAAACATTTATTCATTTCAACAAGTTCAACAAGTAGGTAATAAATTACAGCGTTATAAATTACCATCTCTCTCACTGAGTGCATGCGCAGTGTAAAAAAGCTAATTGCATTTATTTCTAAACTTGGAAAGCTGTTGTACAGCTGTAAAGAGCTAATTCGACATGCAAATGGCGTCACACCACGTTTGCGCTATAGGCGAGCTGTGACGAAACTGAAAGCATTTAAATTCAATGAAGCTCGCACTACTGGAGTTTTTAAATGCCGCTCGCTCCTAATACAAGATGAGAAAACAGCAGCAAGAGTAAAAGTGTGGGTTTAATAGAAAGTACAGAGGGACAGACCTATTTTAAATAAACTATATGATCGCCACCCTGACGGCCCACCCGTCACATTTTTAAATTGCATTTCCAGAGATCCGTCCGATTTTTTTTTTCTGACTGCATGTATGCATGGATTTTATTTATTCTTTATACATATTGTCTATCTTTAACATACTTTAACATAGTTACATTACCTTAATATACCGATCTATCTTTAATATACATATGAAAGAAAAAAAACAAGGTTCCAGATATGAGGACTAATCTTCAGTGACATCTTTTCTAATTGCCCATATTTAACACAACTTATGAGTTCTGTGCTGTAGTTATAATTGGAAAATTTCTGTATCTTCCAAAAACAACAACATAAACCTAATATTTTACCACATGACTGCATGACACTGGGAATCAGCTGGTTGAAAGATAATAATGTATAGTGTCATGTTTTTTTGTAAGGCACTATGCTTTGTGAAACTGATTTCACAAACACACTTAAACTAGACTGAAATAGATTTTTATAAGCTTTTTCAGTTAATAAGGGGGATTTCCCACCATTTTTAGAAACAAATTTATGGCCCTGTTTGTAAATTCAACAACACATAAGTGAAATAAATAAATAAATAAATCTTCCTGGTCTACATACACAGACTACAATACAGGTGATGTAATACACCATTCAAAAACCACCAAGACTCTTTCCCTCAAAGCCTTCCAATGAATCCTACAGGTCCAAACACCAAATCAATCAATGGTCAAGTCAAAAAGGTCAGAAAATGTGTAGGTACTGGTTCTGTCAATGCAGATAGCAAAACAGGTAAAATTACATCAAAATTAAAAGTTATTGTCCCTTAGGATATTTTTTGTGGCATATAATGCACTAAAGCTATGATGTACCAGAAACAGACTACCACACAAATGTCCTATTTTTAAAAACTCAGCAGTGTATAACCAAGTGTATTTTTGTATTTTCATATGATTTATGAGCTTTTGCTTGGTTTCAGCCCTAGAAACTGTTCCCACTTCAGCAAATACCTTCATTTTATACTGCTTATATCTGCTGAAATATTACCATAAGCTATACGTTATATTTTAATGAGATTCAATCTGACTTAGTAAGAGGTTAAAAAACAAAAAGTAATAACTCTGCTGAAGAGATAACAATTGTTATTTGTTCTCCAAATGACTTTTACAGTGAAGCACTACACAGAAAATCCCTAAAACAGTTGCTATTTTAAACCCTCCGAATTCAGATTAACAGAGAGTTTAATAAAAATGCAGGATTTGACAAATAATAAAAATGCATTTGACTTTTTAATTAGTAGCAGCTACTTAACAATTCCGCTATACGTTAGGACTCACGATTAATCCTGATTTAATAGCACCAAGACCCTAAAGACAATAATCGTCAGATCACCAGAGTATAAAATCATCTTCAGTAGAGACGGGCCGTGTAATTGATATGAGATTTCGGCTGGCTGAGGGGCTGTTCTTCCTATCACATGGTTTTCACATGGATTCTCACTCTTAACAAAAGGAATCATTCACATGGTGAGATCCACATGGGTGTAGAACTGTGACGTTGGCGAGAAGTGACAAAACACAAACACACAGCACATATGATGAACTGTATAGACACACAAATACACTAACAAAAAAAACACAACGCTCCCAATTATATTCCACAATCATAATAGACACCATTAATATGAGGGAAAAAAGGCTTCAGTTTAGGTTTAGTTTAAAGAAAAGTTACTCATTCATGACTGTGGAATTAGATTACAAAAGGGTGTTTTAGTTACAAAGGGTGTTAAATGTTTTCTGACCACAAAAAACAGAACTTTCAAATACCATTGTTGCATGTGAAATATTAGTAATATAGCCTAATTTTATTAAGAAAAATAACGAAACAATGAAAAACGTCTTAGTGTTTGGACGTGTCATTGTGTCCAACATGAGTCTGTTTTCAAACATTTCAAGACAAAAAAAAAAAAACAGGTGGTGAAATTTGTATCACTATAACCCCTAATACAGCTAAGCTGTATGTTTAAACTTAACCAGCCACTGCTCTACACTGAAAACATAGACAGAATCAGCACTTCAGCATTTCCTTGAAAACATTGCAGCATTAAGCTTCATTAAAGGCCTCAATTCCTTCAAAATCCCCTGGCAGGCAGCTTTCAGGGCATCCCGCGTTGAGCACATAATCTGATCCCATAGCGGACACAGCAAATGTTTGGGGGTTTAATGGCAACAAACCAGAGTGTCACATGACAGGAAGACAAAAAAAATGTGAAACCATATGGCAGATCTTGACACATTTTGATTTACAGGGATTTATTTAGCAAGACTGAATTGAACTACAGCACAATAATATGTAAAAAGAAAATGAGCAAGTAGCATTATCATATTTACTGTTACTGTATAAATAAAATGCAACAAACAGTTCTCTTTTCTAAATCATTGGTTTCTTATGTAGAATAATCTGGCGTTTTGAAGAAATTGTGTTATTCTTTGAAAAGCGAAATTATTTTAACGAATATGACAACAATTAAATAATGTTTATTCTAATAATCATTTATTCTTTCACATGCTTTACCATGTAGAAATAAAGTTTACTTTCATTTACTTTAAATTTAAATAAAAATTTAAAGTGAATTTAAATGCAATAAAGCAATATTAAAAAAATCAGATAAGTGGTACTAAAGGAATTTTGTAGCGACGTCCTCATGCCAGGAATATTTTTAAAAACATTTTCATATTTTTAGGAAAATTATCAAAATGTTATCAAGTCTTTGAAAAAAACGAAACATACTGTAGCATTAGGTCAACACACAACTATTACTATCAGACCAAAATCAGACTTAGAACAAGCTAAAAATAAAGTTGCACACAGCAGATAAAACAGAAACAACTGAGTAATATACTATCACATTTAGAAACCATTAAAAATAAACACTGAATCATGACCCAGATATATTAATTTAATATCATTATGTTTTTTTGATGATTCCCACCTCTGCTACATGGCCACAAAAATGCTGAACAGGATTTACATTAAATGAGGAGTTCAATGTGCACATTAGAACCGGGATAAACTGCAAATTTAATCTAGATGCCCTTTGACAGAACGGGAATTCTTTGGCAGAATGGGAATTCTTTGGCTTTAGGGAATGACTGTGACAGACTTCCCAGATGTCAGAATATTTAGGCACACAAGGCTGACATATTTAAATGCTAAGTTTACTCTGCCTTTGAGCGAAATCTGGCAGAAACCAAACGTATTAAAGTAGTTTATATGGTCTATGTTTAAGACTTACACTTTAAATGTAAATTCGGTAAAAACCTTGTATTAACTGTTCTCACTAAAATCACTTGGAAAAATCAATGTGTGTGCGTGCGTGTGAGCGTGTGTGTGCATGTGTGTGTGAAAAGCACAAATTAGTTCCCTGCAGAGGCACTGTAAGACACTGACAGTATTATTAATAAACTGTACTATTTACACAACTAACATTTCATCAGAAGTCTCTCAAACAAAACTGCACTTTCAACTAATTGTTTAATATTTAATGTGAAATGAAGTAAAATGCATATTTGATACTGCACCTAAACGATATCAAAGCAACGATATGCAAAGCGCATTTATTTCATCATTAATTCATGAACTAATTATTCATGAAAATCTTTACATTTTTTCCAATTGCAACAAGCATTCAGCTTCTTGCTCTTTCAACAAAAAAAAGATCCATATGCGATTCAGCCTATGTTTTCGTGATAATTTTTCCACAGTGGTCAAAAACACTTGAATCTTGAATCAATGCACCTTCATGCAGCCTACATGCCAATTAAATCCACTGGAAACTATCGTCAAATAGCTCCATAGCTTCTTTAACAACCTTCACTTGGGGGTGGATGTTCAAGAGCTGCTGGAAATGTTTTAAAGTCACTCTCAATTTCTGCCGAAACATTCTCAAACCACAAGAAGCAAAAGTGTGCTACTATTATTCCTGAATTATTTTGGGAAGAGCGCAGGAACTTGTAAACGGACTAGCATGTCTAGCCCGGGCAGTAGCTGGTGACTGCTGCATTGAAATGTATAAAATGTGTTAAATGTCAAAAGCAAATCCAAAATAGCACTATATGTTTAGAGAGAGGTTTCTAGGGACATAATTGGCTGATTCTTGATCTATGATGAAAGGAGAGAAAGAAGGATGCATAAGGAAGCTTTCGATGAGAGAGGGGGAGGCAGATGAAGATAGGAGATAGAAATAAAAAGTGACATTCTTCCTGATGGTAATAGTTCTCACAGCAAGCAACTCTGACCTTCAGTTTTGTTTGAATGTGTGACTCTCTCATGCATGACACCAAAAGGTGCAGTGAAACATCTACACAGAAATAAACGAACGAGATGGGAAAGCCAAACCATCCGACCTCAGCACAGAAGTGTCACATCCCTATACAGGTATTAAGCTGTTTTCGAGGATAAAAACAGACAAAACATATTTATGGCAAATGAAATTTCGCTAATTTCAGAAAAACAGTGGGCTAAAACCTAGCACCTCAGCACACTTAGTTATTTAAGAACATACACATTAACCTAAATTTGACTTAGAAGAAGCTTGATGAGCAGAAAGACAAATTAATTAGATAGAAAGACAGGTAGATTTCTACAAACCTACAGTTTAAACAGGCAACGCTGTAGTATACATATTAGTCCATGTAAACAACAGTCAATCAGGTTTAAAATGTAACAACAAGTTTAATATCAAGGACTGCAGACAGATTCTTAGCAAGTTAGTTAACTCGACACTGCATACAGAAGGCATGGAGTTCAGATTTTGGAACTTTGACCTTTGAAAAAGTTTAAGGAAATGATTTATGAGTGTTCTCGATAGAGCAAGAAAGCTAAATCTTGTCTTAGCAGTGCGATTCAACTTTAACATGCTTCTAGATTTCAGAAATCCTCTAGACTTCTAGAAAGTTTAATGATTATTTACTATGAAAAAGCGGCATCAGGTGTTTTATTCATACATAATAAAGCTTAGCTGTCATTACAAATTCACTGCAAACTTCCAACAGGCTAATCCCAAATTATGTAGCCTTTTCCTCAAAACACACTTAAATTAATTTCTTATAATGCAATAAAAAAATCTGCACAGCCCTAAATGCAAGATACAACAAGAAACAAATCCAATATGCCAACACTGAGATAAACTCAACATACAGTTGCCACATACATTTTCATTGCTTTCCTATGATGTTTCTAGTCATTTGTGATTTACAAATGCACACAAATTGCATCTTTGTAAAACAGAAAATCCACAGACACAATGAGCAATTTCTAACAAATGAAATATTTTAGCATAACAAAAAATTCATTACTTAAACGAATTTATTAATATCTTCCATATCATTTCTAGTATCTGCCAGATTTTAAAACAGAAAAGAGCAGCGAATCCAATATGATTACACCCAACACTTCAGTGCATTACTTCCTGAAACTGGCCTTTGATATTGATGGTATCTTTATCATAGCAAGAGGACATTACAAAATTCAAAGGGAAGGTATCAGTGACATATGTCATATCCAACAATATAAAAATCCTTGTCATAGTAAAATAAAAGTGTATCATGCATGACATGAACAGAGCATTAAAACTGACATGTTAATCAAACAGAAGACCAAGGATATAAGCTTTACTGTTCCTCGTGATTCTTATTTTATGCCACAAGCTCTATATCCTAAGCAACATGAATTCAGCATTAGATAGACTTACTGGCTGTCTTTGAAATATCCAGCATCTATATTGTTGTGGTCGATAGAAAGAGTGACTAACATTTAGCCTACACAAAATCTGCAGTTAACAGATGCCAAAAGCCAAGGGTTTTCTGTCTGACATTAAAAGGGAGCTTAAAACAAATCTAGGGTTGAAAAGTAGAAAACCTCGGGGTTAAGACGCAATAGATCATCTCCCAATAACATAAGATACGGCGATTTAAAGAGATTAAACAAAGCTAATGACATTTTAGATGTAACGGGGGAGGGGCAAGAAACCGACCGTTTTCGGAAGATTTTAGGAAACGTAAAAAAACTAGTAAATAACAAAATAAAAGGAGACTCGTCTGCTTTTAAAACCCATTTCAGTGTTATTTGCTCTACATTTAGTCTACAGTGACATTTGGTTTTTGAATTGGTCTTATTGCTTCAAAGCGAGCGATCGATTAACGAAAAAAATCAAACGGACTGAAATATCAGCGCACATATTCCGCAAAATCTTTATATATAAAGACATTATATATAAAGTGATTAATGTAACAAGATCCCGGCCTTGCCGAAGACGCGATAACAGCTGGACAATATGCGCAGTGTCATTTTCTTTGTCAACCCCCCACCTTCCCCTAAAATACAAAATTATTTTCTGACATTTTCCCATTGCAGCAATGCGCGCTCCCCCAGCGCCGATCAGTTCGAGGAGGGAGAGAGCGCGCACATTAGCCCACCAGCATGACAGTGGGGCGGGGACGCGCACAGCCCTCCCCCAACCCCAAATAATACAGTAGCCTACAATAAACAGGGAGCGCGCACACTGGCAAAACGAACGCGTTTGATTGGCTGATGCACAATTCCCTCTGTACACGTAACACGCCCTGCTTACAATAAATAAACATCGCCCAAAATTTCCTAAAAAATGAACTTAAAGGAATGACGACGGGCAAAAACACGACCTGTCAAGCAATTGACTTAATACCCAAACGTGCACTTCACGCACAGCATTCGTCAAAATAACGGCCGCGTAACAAAACTCATAACTGGGATTTTTGATAAGGTCCAGCGGGTGGTGAGCGGCTGTAGGAAAAAGCCGCTTCGCTCGCTGCGAAAGGCACCTGATTTCACTGGCTCCCCTACGCCAAATATACACATTGAAATAGCATTCGAGCCTTCACCGGACCATTCTGCATGTTAGGTTAAACGAGCTTACCTACACAGTGAATGAGTTTATGCCGCCACGAGTCAAGTTCCTGCCGAAAGCCGCGCCTCTCGATCGTACATTGCTGCCTTCTGCACAGACTCGCCATTTTCTATCGGCCCCTCCCGCAGGCGCGCACCTTCTACTGGGAGCTTCCCATCGGCGACGTCATCAGCACCCATCCCTCTCTTTGTGGGCAGGGCAGGACTGTGGGGGTCTTCACTGCTGCGGCACTTTTCTGACATGGCCCTCCCAGACCCCAAATATTATTCAGCCTATGCCGTAGCGCTTCGTATATCTGTAGTCTGTTTTTTTCCCAAGAAATTCAAAGATCAAGACCTACCATTTTATTCCTACCATTCATTTCTTTGAAAAACCCAAAATAACTAAACAAATTTAATAAAATATAAGGCACGGAAAGAAAGCACAGGGAAGAATGGCCAGTGATTCAGTAACATAATAATCATCTATGTTTATATTATATATGTGTACAGTATATGTATATACTGTTTATGTATATAGAATATTTTATATATACACAGTGTTGATATTTAAATATGAACACATATATGATATAAATATTATATAATATAATATTATGATATGATATGACGTTTGTCTTATTATATTGGGTTTTTATTTATTTAGTGTTCTCTTCTAAAATTATGGTATAAAAGCATTACATTTATTAACATGAAAATTCACACATAATGTGATGTTTAATTCATAAAAACAATGATAGTGGCTTGATAGTGATACTAGACCATTCAGTCTAATTAACGTGAGTGTAAATTTGTTCACTTCAAATAAACAAAGGTCATCAATGAATCAATGGCTTGCAACTACTCAGCCAATCAGGTGTTACTTGGACATCAGATTTTTGTTATTCTATGAAAATTCTATTGAAACTTATTGAGATTTTGGTTGCCTACATACAGCTTCCTAGCTCCCTATTACGTGAATTACTATATATTGAACACAAATTAGGGCACTAGCCAAGATGTTGCTGCACTAAACCTTCAGACACTGGTGACTTAATTACCTGCAACACAATTACAAGGTCTTGCATTACAATGTAGCTGGTATTGATCAACAACATTGCTGTATAAAAGACACCACCGTGAATTTTCATTCTAGATGTTACACGGTAGTGCTATTATGAACGACATACATAAATGAACGATAGAAAAAATTGAAGTATTTTCTAGTCCTAGTAGCCAAATATTTGCCAACGATTAGGTCTGGATGAACTCACAAAATCTATACAACTATGTATAGATGAACTATACAAAATTTCTTTACATTCTAAATTCAGTCTCAAAACTCTACTGCCAACAATAAAGTGAGGCAAAATGCTCGTGTTACAGACAATCTTCTCCAGGCATCTTTATAAACACACTATACACACAAACAGAGGCGCTGTACGTACCAGGCCTCCATACCCTTAAGGTCTTCTTTGCAGTTTGGTATAAACAAAAAGGCATCAGTCCCATGCAGAAACACAAAAGCAGTCACTCACAATTGATCTGAATACACTGTTTTGGTATTGGTAGGGTAAACTGAAACAGTTTTGTTGCATATTTATAAGGAACAATGCAGCAAAATGATTTGTTGTAACATGTTCCCATGGAGAGAAAACTGACCAGTTGATTGGCTCAGTGTGTTTTTAATGAACGATACTGCCCATATGACCTTACGGTATGAAATTTCAAAACATATAAAATGTCTAGTTTAAACCCCCAGATGTCTTGCGCACAAGGCCTATATTCTTAACTCCTCTCTCTGCCTAATTCGTTCTTTAGCCTGGTGTCATGCACTGCTCAAAGCATTTAGGGATAATCTGATGTTCAAATACCAATGCAATGGGGGAGGGGCTTTACAGACAGTGTTTCATGGGAAATTGTAAGCACAATAAGTGCATTATAGGGGCCAATACAAACGGATTACGTACCAATAATACACAATTTATATAAAGGATTATGTACTTTATATGTTTAATAAACATCCTTTGCTGTGTTACTACTGGATCTACAGTGTGATGGTAGAAGAAATTATATATTATTTTGTTTTGAGTTTGCAGTCTGAATTAAATGTATTAAGTAATAAAAGTTGGTTCCCATGGAATAAAACAAATAGACAATAAATAGTCAATATGAGTCTGACTCACAAACAAATGACTCTTATAAGTATGTTCTTTTAACAAATCAGTCAAAAAGATTAACAAGTTATCAGTTTAAATCAATCTAAAGAATAACTCCCCAAATCGTATAGATTTTCGGTTGCTAAATTAACTTGACCAACTGACATGGGAATTTAGTTTTGTTGTAATACAGAGAACTGGTGAGGTAGATAGGGTTGGGGGGGGGCGAGACCCACTATAATAACAGAATTTTGTTGCAAACACTGAAACTGCTTATATTAAATGCGATACAACCAGTAAATCATGAATAAAAATAGTCAACTAGAAGAATAACTTGGCAGCTGCAAAGGCTTAATTATAGCCAAATATATTCACTAAATGTATTAACAAAGAAAGCTG
Organism: Ambastaia sidthimunki; assembly: GCA_036877625.1. Lineage (NCBI taxonomy): Eukaryota > Metazoa > Chordata > Actinopteri > Cypriniformes > Botiidae > Ambastaia > Ambastaia sidthimunki. Next base: position 40,524 of record JAZGTK010000142.1, read on the forward strand.
CACATTTTCTGCGGGCTGGATGATATTCTGCAGTATTAATATTAAAGACAAAATCTCACAATCTTGCAGTTCTACAACATGAATGCAAACACCTGCAAATATATTTCAGCAAAACTGTCAGTTAGAGCAATTGGAACTGAAACTGCAGAAGTCTTGTTAACTTACAATGCATAAAAGAAACCCAGGTCTTAGTGTCTGTACTAATCAATACCACAATAAAACCTTCTTGGATTTTCTTAATGAAATAATTGAGATTGCTTTTGTATTTATTAATAAAGCTACACAGAACAAACAAAAATATTAATAATGAAAAAAATATTAATTTTATGTTTTTGAATGTAAATGGATGCAGTGGGAAATAGCTGGTCTGAATTACGGCCTCTATATTGTTAATTATGCTTGGCACTATTTTAAACACAGAAAGAACCACTTTTGTCCAAAAAACACTTAAGCAAATGTACCTCCTAATCAATGTGATAATTGGGTCAACTGCAAATTCTTGTTAAACATCAAAGCCACTGATTGACACCAAATCTGCACAAATTTAGCTACAGTAAGTCCTAATTATCTGGCAACTGTCACTTGTTATTGGCTTGACACAGTAATGACGAGCACAGCACAGATTGTGTTTAGAAATCTCACCAGTTACACTGTGATTTCCTTATATAAGGTAACTAAAGATTTTAATTGAAACACATTTGCTATACTTTTTAAAATAAAAGCTTTTCCCTGTAATTTGTTAAATGCTCTGTGCACAACATAAATTACTGTATATGCAGTATGTATGTAATTGTTTTAATCACAAACGTTTGGGAAACGTAAAATTCTACTTCTTTTCTGCCTTAACTTTACAGATACACACATATTATAGTACAAAAAAAGCAAACAAGAACGTTGTGTACAGGTAAGGGTTGTGCCCTTTTCTCCAGTCCCCTACAAAATCTCCTGGCTAAGAATCTCTTTCCAGATTAGGGAATAGGAGGCTCTGTAAGAGCCAACAGATGGACAGCCAAATTTAGTAAACCATTAGCTGGCAAAAAAGCAATATCCCTCTCCCTCCTCACCACTCCTAAATCCACACACATGGATTTGGAACGCTCGGGAATTGCTATGCTGTTTGCAAACTTACATTAAGGATCAGATGGAATCTATTAATTTCTAATTCATTTTTCATGTGGGGTCCTGATTGGTTAAATAAATGTAACTGAAAATAAAATTGAATTCATTTAATTTAACAGGTTGTTTGGAGTAACTACAAGTCTCTTGTTTGCAATACTTGAGCATAATCCTTTTTGCAGGTTTTAGGCTTCTATCTACAGACCTAAGGATCAGTATTATGGTAGTAGGTGTACTGTAGTAGATGGAGAGATACCCCTATTATTTTGGCATTGTTGAAATCCAACCTTTTAAAGCTGCGGTCCTCATCCAGAAACGTCAATAGAAGTCAACTAGTCTTAAAAGATTATTGCGTACACAAAGTCAACTTAACGGCCTTCAAACTGACCCACGTCCCAAACACAGCTGTCTTTTTTGCATACTGTAACCAATATACATAGTGGTTTGACATGACAGGACGGATGAGGTCATTTTATGAATTTATAATCATTCATAACCATAATGATGCACCGTTATCAAAAAACGTCCAAATTCAAAATGTCTTACTGTATGTCTTACACCTTCTGCTAGATTTGGATTTTAATATTTAAGATCATTTAATAACTGACACCACTGAATAAGATTTAAATTGAGTAATAAAGGTAATAAACATGTCAAAATATACATTACAATGATTTTTAAAATATATTTGTGGATGTTACTAATACATGATGAAAGTCCCACAACAATAAACACTTTTAGAGGGTTATGCAACTGGCATTGAGGTCAGTGGGAATGTTAGTGGACATGTTTTTCCAGGTATTACAGACCCCTGTGGTTATGCCTGAAACCACCAGCTGATGATTGGTGGTGTTTAATACAGTGGATAGGATGATAAAATTAAAGGTTGTAGGTTCAAACCCCACAAGTGTGGTACATAAACTATTGTGCTGTTGTTGATTAAAGCTCTTAACCCCAGGTTGCCTAACAGAGACTGAACCTGTAATAACCGTTTTATCAAAGTGTCTTTGGAAAAAGCATCAACTAATTGAATTAATTAGTTAAACAATTAGTCTGAGTCTACTGCAGGATGCTTTCAGTGATATACTTGTCAAGTCACAGCAGAGCTGTCTCAAAAGAATGACTAAAGCTGACACATCAATCAGTTGATGGTTTATGGAGGATTCTTGCTGTAATTATACACTTTCAACTATTTTCTAAGTTTCGCCATTTAGCCAACTTCAAACATAAGACCCTCTCTCCAAAACCACACCCTTAAAAGACAAGCCAGCATCCACAAAGCAGACGACTGGCAGGCGGAGACCTTCTCTGACTTAGTTTTCTGACTGATGTGCTGCTCTTTCTTAAAACACCTATTTTAATGATATCTGTTGTCAAGTATGTTGTATGTGTGCCATTTCAAAACATGTTTAATCCTGTTAATATCTCTTAATTTTCCTCTGCTGGGCTTAGACTTTATACATTAGGATCTTTTTCTTAGTGTAAAAAAGACTTTTCTTCAGCAGGATATTTATTCTGTTTGATTTATCATTATGTATAAAATTTTCTACAACTTACCAGTAATACAGTTACTGTTGAACCATTACTTCTAAATCTCAATTTCTATTTCAAGGTGAGGCTTAACAGCATACATGCATAATACAGGCAGGTTTACAGTATAAACATCAGATGAGACTGAATTTGCTAGTACTGTGTGCCTCTGACACACAGTGAATCTAATGTCAACAGCTACACTTTCAGAACCATTTATAAGATACAGTCATTTTGCTGTCACTACAAGTACTTTTTAAATAAAAAGACCAAAAAGACGCTTTAACTGGCTTTTTTAAGGCTTTTAACTGCTATGCCTTCAAAACATTTTTGTAGTATACATCAAACTTTGATTAGGCAATTTAAAGAAATGTTATTTCGATTTCCCTAAAGGGCTGCAATCAGAAATAATTTTCGCTTAAATTGACTGTACTTTTTGATGTAGAAATTTAAGGATGACTGATTATACTTCTTATCACAAAATGATACGACAGAGTAACACATAACCAAATGCAATACACCAAGTCATTACCATAAAGTCATTATCAAGTAATAGTTTTGATTCAGAATGGTATGTGTAATTATGATTCTACATATAACGAGAATGAATCACTGAAACTAGTTCTGTTTGTAAGAATTTCCTTGAAGTTCCTGTGGTTTAGTTTGCCTATCCCCCGTCACACCTTCCTGTTAGCACAAAACTTGCCTCAGCTTGTGTTTAAAATGGACTTTAACCTTTCCGCCTGTTCTGTTGACACAGGGACATTTGTAGGCACTGTAATTTGCATCACCTTATGATGCTGCAGCATACGAACAGTTTGGCCTGTTTCCTAAGCATAGGTCTGTTGCCATGGCAAAATATTGAAATATTCAGAAGTGCTCTGCCTTCACCTGACATTCAAAGTGTGTTATAAAATATATTCTTTGTTCAGGCACTGAGAGCGAATTGGCAATTTTATCCTCGGAGTTGTAAATATTATTTTCATATATTAAGACGGAGCTGTGCATGTTTCTCTTTTATTTATTTTAATTATTACATTGAATGTTTAATTTTAGAAGCGGTATAGAAGTATAGTCCGTCTGAGACACTGTCATGATTGAGTTTTTGTTCACTGGAAATTTTTTACATAAAAAAATGAACAAAAATGTTGCGTTTTGCACAGGCTGAATAACCGACTTCAAAGTACACAAGTGTATGAAATACGTGAATATATGAATACTTTCCTGCACATACTAACATAATACCAGAGCTTCTCATCAGAGGAGTCTTCAAGGTCAGCAAAACAAAACGTAACTGGCAAGAAGAGGCCGGTTTCATGCCATTGATGGATGTCAATGGAAGAGATGCAATTGACAACCTAAGTGTGGAGTTTACTATAAAGAAATAAATGTTTTATGAAAGAAATCACAAGCTTGCAACGGGTAAGATTCATTTTGTGGCATTCACTGTTCGTTTTTTGTTCATTTCTAGTATCCAATAATGGTGACTGACTGTCGTATAACATTAATTATCTCAGAGATAATATATGATTGGCTTTTCATAGGCATATGTGATCCAAGTTAACCATTGTGTGTTTTCCAATTATACAAATTCATATATTTCATACAAGGCTATTACATCTGCCATGTTTATACTGTCATGTGACACGCTTGTTCTTTGGAGGTTGGGGCAATAAAACATTGTTCTAAGAATGTTTCTACTCAACATTCAAGAACATATAACAAATAATTTCCGTAAATGTTATTTTAAGATTGTTTTGTCCTAACATTTAGATAGCCTTTAATAAACACTAGTGAAAGTTATGGGAACATTCCATGTTAGCTAGGAATCTGTCTGTGCTTATACAACTTAAATAAGCTTAAATAATGGGTAGCTAAAGATGCACGTTTAATTGTTTATTATGTAAATGTTAAAATTGATGTTAATGTCTTGTAAATTAAACCTGGGGTTTAAATTCCTATTCCACGTAAATATAAAACTAAAAATAAATAGGACGGGTAGAGACCTGTTTGTGTTTACAGATCCAATCACTTAATATCTATTTTGTTTCTATCACATCTGTTTGCAAACTAACGTTCAAGTTTAACAGTTGTGTTTTTGCTGAAGGATGTTCAGCAGTCACAGGAAACTAGAGACGAGTGTGAAAGGAGATGAAAAGAGATGAAAAGACAAGAAAATTATATAAATACCTTTTAAGCACATCCTCTTTATAAACACTAAATTAAAGACTGAGAAGGGAACGGGGTCGTTTTGCATATAGATGGCCATTTATACCAGATGGTTGTGGAAACGTGTGAAGAAATAAAGAGTTAATCTAAGGTTTGGCAACAAGGACGGTCAGACAAAGACTTTAAAGAGAGATAAAACAGTAATGTCAAAGCGACAGCACTATTAAGCAGAGCGAGAATGGGGTGAAGAGAGAAGATAATGACTGCTTTTCGTCTAGAGTTTCGTGCCATTTTGCTCCCGGCAAGAAGTCATAAGATGCACAAATGTTTTTTCTCATTTTCTCATACTCGACAGTCTACTCTTTGGTACCACATGACTCATATACCAATGCTTTTTATCCTTTTAACAGCGATCACAGGTTTGTGCCTCATCAAAAGAGCCCAACAGAGCTACTTGGTTGGTTAAAGCGCCCATTTGTGGTCACACATGACATTTCAGAAATTAAAACCATTAAATAGATTAATCTAATGAAATTTATTACAATAACCAAGCATGCAACATAGAAATGGAACATCTAATAAACTAAGCTTTTAGTAACAAAGGCTTTAAAGCTTTTATATTTTGTAATATATATTTATGTATATTTAAAAGTTAAATTTATATATATATCTTTCAATCACATTTAAGAACGTAGTCATTGTCTTACAGGACAAAAATATTTTGACGCAACAATAATTCAGTAGTTTGAATTAACAATCACACAAAAACAACAGTTACAAATTTCTTGGTCCTAGGTAACACTTAAATTATGCTGCCCTACATTCACAGCCAACCACTGGAGGAGAATTTTACTCGAAGCTGTTCTAAATCTGCTTGTGATAACGGCTGTAGAGGTGCCCGGCACACACCGCCATGATATCCGAACCACTCCATTGCTTGTTTCAAAGCTGGAACGCCGTACTGTCGAGTTACCTATATTTAAAGGGGGAGGGGACATAAAAAGCGGGAAAGGGGGCATTATAGTTTAATGAGAATGGTACAGTCTCAAAATTTAAACTAGATCAAAAATGTAACTACAGTAAAGATGTCTGTTTATTCTAAGCAAACTCTGTAGGATTAATTCAATCAATAATGTTTTGAATGAACAGAAATTGTTTTTATAAATGCATATTTGCAGTGAAAGTCTCTCATGGCCTGTGAAGCAAAGCTCATGTTCGACAGCTCCTTGGGGGAAGGGTTGCTTCCAATGTTTATCATGCCTATATAGCAGTAAATGTAGCTGTGGTATAAATGTGCCATGTTGCCATGGTGACGTGATGCTCACTGCTGTGTTGGGTTCGATGAGACGATACTGGAGCTCTCTGGCCTCGTCCCAGCGTCCGGAAACACACAGCTGTGCCAGCTCACACACCTGCCGACCCAGGACGTTCGCAAGGGCACACACGCCTCCCACGGCCCCTACCACAAACACATCAGTCCTTAAATATTACACTAGTATAATCTCACATATTCACGCAACCAATCCAACCTATAATGACCATGTGAAAAAAAAATTACTAAATTCAAACCCGCCGTTTATCTGACCGACAAACCACAAAACGCTCGAGTTTGATTGACAGGCTGACTCCACCCATGCGCACAAAAATGGCCAGGGAACTCACCGCCCCCATTCTATCTGTATTTGTAGCTGACAGATACGTGATCGTGCTGATTAATTGACAGACTTGCTAGACGCTCTCCCACAAACTGACATTTGATCAACAGTAGCCGTTTCCTAACAAGTTGTCAACCCTTGTCATGCTGAAAAAATGCACTGCAGCATAATGTCTAATTTATAAGCCTGCTTACTATATGACAAATTACAGTAATGCAAATAAATAATTAAAAGATATACCTATACATACATACATAAATACTATAAATACAAATACTTGTATGTGTGGTTTACAAGGACTCGCCGCAGACATAACAATTTTTCTATTGTGCTAATCAAATTTTTCATCCCCTTCCTCTAACCACACCCCTAAACTTAACCCTCAAAGAAAAGCCTTGGCATTTTTTATTATACAAAAAAATTTTTTTTTTTTTTAAGCTATTTAGTTTACAAGGACACAGGAAATTGTTTACATGGCTATACATGTCATTATATAAACATTTGTAAGACACAGAACTACACACACACACACATAAAGATAGTCAGTTTATTCTCACCTACAGCATATGCAGCCATAAGGAACCCAGCTGATCCTGCAAGCACCTGGAAATCCTGCGGTCTGGTTTTGTGCACAATCAGAGCTATTCTTGTGATCTAATCATTATCAAATACCAAAGTGTAATAGAAATAACCGTATTATCCATTATTTTTACATCTACTGTTGCTGTAAATACAGAAAAGCAATTATGAATGGCACAGTTAGAACGAGACCTTTAGCTTGAATGCAGTTCAACATTGTAACTTAAGTCAATGTTTACTTATTGTTTCAAATGGCAAACTTTAATGCTGTTAAGTATTAAAGAGGGAAGACTAGGCCATTTGGAGAAAATGAACAGACTTAAAACGACACAAACTCTTAATTCTTTCAGATTTTTCAGGTTGATCTGCTTGTGTTTCAGTTAACATGGGGACGAAATACATCACATGTGTAATTTCTGCACTGCTAATCACCAAACAGATATAAAAAATATTAATGTTGAAACATATACACTATTCTTTTCTGCCATTGTTAAAAAACAGTTCACCTGTCCTAAAGTCACACCATTGGTTGATGTGTCGGGTTGCTTAAACAAACAGAGCAATGTTTTTAAGAGCCACAGCATTTACACTGAAAGAATTAAATGAATAGCTTGTATATAGTTGATGCTATTTTAAACTGGAATATAAAATATTTTAGTGCTGAAATAAATTATACACTTCAGCTTTGAAAAGATGAATTCATTAATTTCATAACATTGACATGAAATGTATCATCATTCACCTTAATGTCATTCTAAATACCATACAACTACTATTACACACAATACGTGAATGTGACCTGCTCTTACCCAATAAAGCGAGTGAGGTTGTAAGTCACTATCTGTGCCACACAAAATAAGATATTTAAATGCTAAACGAAAGTCATACGGAATTAGAATGACATGAAGGTCAGTAAATAATATAAGAAACTAATATTTTATTAAGCTACGTAATTTGATTCGTGTATAAATCTAATTATTAAATATAATAATATATATTGTCAAAGCTCTTACATCACCCCCGCTGTCTTTCAGGCCGACAATATTTGGATGCTGAGAAAGTTGAATGACCGAATCCACAGGCAGATCCAGACCAGTGTTTGCTGGCACACTGTACAAAACTACTGGAACTGAACTGGAATCTGCCACCTTCAAAATGAGAACAACAATGTAAATGTAATCACATTTGTCAGTGTTTGCATCTTATCCCACTGGAGAGAGACGTTTTTATTATGTTATTTAATTTTATTATACAGACTACGATCTATAGGTTAAAATTAAAGAGAAGCCATATAGGTAGTATTATGAGTACCTGAGTGTAGTGGTTTATAAGAGCACGGCTGTCCATCCGACCGCGGTAAAAACATGGTGTTACCACTAACACACAGTCAGCACCCGCATCTGCCATTCTTTGACTCATTTTGATCGTGGCTCTGGTGGCTACAAAAACACACAATATTATTTTATAGTATATATTATATATTATTGATATTACACGTACATGCATTAAATATGGCAGATTGACAGTGTTCCAAAAGTGATCCAGACCATGAGGCCCAGATCCAGAGCAAGACATGGTCCATCAACCAGGTTTTCCATTTTGAATGAAAACAGTAACAATACTGCAGGGTTCATTTTAGATACCAAATGTGCGCAGAAACAGTGTCCACTAGTGGTTAAAATAATCGTCTTTAATGTGATGTTTGTATAACCACAGAGAGGCAAACCGTCTCGCATTAAATTTGAATAACAATTTGAATTCTGTTGTTCCTTACGTACTTCCTTACGACTTTTAAGCAACATGAGGGTGAATAAATTATGACAGAATGTTCGTCTTTTAATATTCCTCCTGCAAAAGGCTACTGCTTTTTTATTTATTTATTTTTAGATAATCAATAAACCATTTTTTTCACGTGCAGTTTTAATTTTTATCCCAATTAAGTTCTAGTTATTTAACAGAAAGAGTGACATCACAGCCAGTTTGCAATACAAGAAACATAACATTACTGGTAATATTATTGGCCTCTATGCATTAATATGCGTGTTATTCCTCATTGATAAAAATAAACATCAAGATAAATAAACAACAAGATATGGTCATCAAACTGAGACCTAGTCCACATCAATGTCTCAAGCCCAAGACCACAAAATCAACAGGACACAAGACATACAGGACTTACATTCACAGCCAGACCCAGCCATCACTATCTTGTCTTTTGGAAGGGCCTGTCTCACTTTCTTCACCACCTCAACTCTCTCCTCGGGTGTCAGATATGGATATTCTCCATTAGACCCCTGAACTACAAGACCTGCAAAGTGCAAAAGTACAAACTACAAGACCTGTTCATCAAAGCAAGAAAAAAACTAAACTGTATTTTAAAGGGCTCCTTTTTTAAAAGTCAGAAAAAAAACTGCGCTAATCAAGACATTATTATATTATATTATATTATTACATTATTATTATAGGGTGTTACATTTTTAATAAAATAATGAAACAGATGCCCAGATGTCATTTTCTTAAAAGTCCACTAGGCGGCACTCTAAACAGTGTAAAGGTGGACTTTAACCTGCAACATGAGATTTATCGCCTCACTAACATCTGTTAACTATTGTCAACATATTGGTCACATTTAAAATCTACACTGTGGTCAATATGTTGAATATATTGCTGTGTCTTTTATTTGTTTACAGAAACAGGATGTGATCAAATAAACCCACCTCTGAAAGGTATGTCACCATACTTCTTAAGATTGTCACCGAGTCTCTGATAGTCCACATCTTCACTGTGAGTGAATGGAGTGGCAATAGGAGGGTAAATTCCACTGATATCCAGTCTCTGCACAGCCGTCTGGCTCACAGTTCTCCATGTTAAAACAGCTGATCTTCTGCATAAAAGACTCGCATTTCCGATTGCAAACATGGTTCTGAAGTTTCTGTATATAAAATATAGACCTATATGATAAAAGAAAGTATGTGTTAAATCTTGCACTTATTAATCACACAAATTTTTTGGGCTTGGGGTGGGAAAGCGTGTCTCTAGATAAATTTGGGAAAAAACTATGACAAATTAGACAAATTATATTATGTTTATATTTAATAAACCTTTTGCACGAGTTTGTTTGTATATCCTATTAAATCGCCTAATAAACATAAACAGATTTTAACGATATAATGCATATACTATGTAGTAAAGACAACTTTGTTTTGCATACTTTACCTGGTTGCCTGGAAGTTCAAATAACCTTGTTTTAGAAGTATAAACCAAAATAGTGTCACAACTCAGTAAGCATCGCGTTTGTAGGAAGCAGCGTATTACTGCAACAGAAACAGACAAACATATGCGATTCTCTTACGACCACTTTCTGTCTTGACACCAACACCACATACAGGAGTCTCAGTTTGTCGCGCATGCGCATTACTTCTTTGCAGCGGTACTACAAACCACATTCTGTTTTATATTTTGCTTTATTTTGTTTTATATTTGCATTTATCTATTGTTGTGCCGTTTTGTAAGACCTTTTTGTACCGTTTATAAACATTAGGTTCGGTTTAAGCGTTTGCTTATAAATATGTATTGAGTATGGCATCATTAATATTAATAGTAGTGCTTATTGCGTCTGTCATTCGACGAGCCAGCATTCGTACGTATCTTCACGTCATTAATATTCATGAGAACAGCAGCTGATTTCACCCGGTGACTAAACACTGAGGCAATATTAAAACTGCCCAATACACTTTCATTGGTAAGTCAAAAAAAAACAACAAATAAATAAATTAGGAAAGTAAAAGTGAATTATAGGTTTCCAGACCATTCTGAGTACATTTGCATCAAGTGGCCTTTAACTTTATTTTTCATCTTATTCTCGTTCTACAAACTTCTTCGCAAACTACAACACGTTCATAATTAATATTAATGACGCTGACCTGTTTTCATAATACATTTACTCATATTGAATAAACATTTAGTCAACATTAAGAAACAAATAATGTTGTCAGGGCTGTATAGTATATAGCAGAATAGCGCCACCTTTAGCAGTAAAGTATTTGAGCTGCTAATATATGTTATTCCTCAAACACTGATAACGCCATTATTATTTACCTTATTTATGTACAAACATAACATTGACATAATCTAACAAAATGAATTCCTCACAATACAGTGAATGAATATAAGAGGGTGTTACTAATACAGTTTATGTTTGTGCACATATGCTGTACATTTAGCTGAATGTAAAGGTATCATTCCTGGAAAAGATTAGTAGGTTTTCTTCACATTGTGTTTAATGTTCTTAGTCTTTCATCAACACATACAACAACTGTCATACATAGAATGTCCATCACATTTACTAACAAAACAATAAATAAATAAATAAAATAAATAAATATACACAGATGCACATGGAGGCAATTTTACAAAATAATAATAATTACCCATTACTTAATAGGTATTTTTTAAATATTTTGCATATCACAGGGACATCACTACAACATTTCTTTGTGCATATTTAGGATAATATCACCATAGAATTGTCCAAATATTTTATTTAGACATCTTTAATAACTCTTTTGTAACTGGAATTTGTCTCCAAATCTTTAAATTAATTACAACAATATCAGGATGCATATAACTGTCCCCCTGGAGTATTACTTATTCATATTAAAAGGCAGGTAAGCAGGGCTGCTTAACAATTATTTTGTGGATTTCAAAATTACAGTAGTGATTTAAAGAAAAATGTCTGATGAAATATATGGTCCGACTGGAAATGGCAAATGACTCCTGTAAAACACCAGAATAAAAAAAATAACGCTTAATAATTTTAAACATCACTGCATCCTCATCAATAAATACAGTTTTCCAAAATAAAGAGAACAGAGCGTGAATTCACCTCCATCTATTCCCAGAAGTAGCGCAGATACCAAATGGTCTCGTTCTTGAGCTGAGGTCCAAACAGAGGGTTCGTTTGGGCCAGTATCGCCACTAACCAGCTATTACACACAAGCACAACATTAAACACTGAAACCAATAGTACTGTATTGATTTCACACAATATCAAAACATTTAAAACATCAAACATACACTGAACCTGAACACAGTAAACATTAAGGAATAACAAACATAAATCAGAGATTGACATACAGGGATCCATGTGTGGATAGATGCTTTATAATTTCAAATATTAAACTGCAAAACTAATATTTTTCTATTTAAAATTGCGTTTTTTATACCACATCCTTCGCAAAGGTTTTATACTTACAATAAATAACAACAAACGGCAGTCAGCACCAAACTGGTTATGATGACACTGTAATTATAAAACATTTCAATCACAAATCCACGCAGATGCAATTTAATACATTATAAAAGAATGAGTTTAAAAAGGCATCAACACGAATCAATGGGCCTGTCCAGCATCATTTCTTACCCTCTGTTCGGTCCTTTCGGTACCAAAAACGGTGCAACAATTCCCACTAAACCCCACAGCGTGGTGAAGCAGATCATGGGTAACGCCAGCGAGTGGTAAACCATTGCGACAGCAACGCGTTGTTTTTTTTTTAATAATGTATTAATTTTATTTTTATTAAGTAAACCGTTTTCAAATTCAACCCTACAGCACGACTCCAAAATCCTCTTCCTGAATGACGTAATTCTCAGGATGCACGCTATTGGTTGAAAAGAGCTGTCGGTCAACCTGAAACGGTCCTTTATTCTATGACGTAATGATACCTTACACATCACATACAATGGCAAGCGCTCCATTTAATAAGCAACTACATGAGAAGTATATACAAGTAATTTGTTACTAGTTACTTATTCGCATTTATGAGAGCCATGAAGTTATTAAGTTGGAATCAAATCTTACTAATAGAAATAGAAACATTGAGTTTTGGCTTTTAAAATACTTCAGACTCAGTTTGAACCAGTTTTACAGTACTTTACTGATATATACTAAGTCAGAAAGCCTATATCATAGATGTACTGTATGTTTGTAAACAGATACATTAAAAGATAAAGAAAAAGCAATGACACTGATCTTTGCGCTGTCAGTAAAAGTATTTTAATAAGGAAAATACATTCAGAGAAAAAAAAGCTGTCTTAAAGACTCCTCATGATGGATGACAGATATCATATTAAGCAATATATGCGTTCCAGCTTACATTAAGATGGTCCCTGATAAGATAACACTTTATAGAACAGGCAAGACATTTGCAATAATACCATAAAACATCATTATATTAAAAGCAACTATCTAAGCAACTACACCTTATTCTCAGTCTAGAATAAACAGTTGATCAAGAATGCCAGCACCTTTTTTATAAATAACTTCAAAACTTAGAAAAAAGTTGTAATATCGTTTCTCAGCCCTGTGGACGATTCATCAATATTGTTACGACCTCTTGGGGTAAGCCGTAACAGAAAGAGAGAACTTACATTTATTCATTTAGCAGACGATTTTATCCAAAGCTTTTTGAGTTATTTGCTTACTGGATGTAATGATTATTCATAAGTAATGAGTTTTGGTCTACTGACATCACCATTTTAAAGGCTCTTAGTCTATTAAATTTAACAAGTAAAAAAAATGAATAATTTACAGCAATCTGGCTATTTTCTATTCAAACTGATGGCAGACTACGATCTGAAATGTTGTCCGCAGCTGTTTAGCCTCGTGCTTGGCAAGCAGCACTAACAATGGCTCGTTGAGAAAATGTTTAATAACAAAAATGTAAATGCCAAATACCATCAAAACTGTTCAACAGAGACCTAAACACTCATGTCTTTTCTAAACATAACCCTTGATGTTCCCTTCTTTATTTACTGCATAAATGACCAACACTGTAATTTACTGACAAACATAAGAAAACAATTATTACTTACCGGCTATAAGGAAGAAACAAAACAGAATTTCCTTATTCATAATGAATGTAGTTTAATGTGTCTAACAATAAGACACAACTGCATACATGTATGAGTTTTCAAATGTGAAAAAGTATGGAGGACACACAAAAGGACAACCGTTGCTTCAGTTGACGTTTCTTCAACTGACCCCCCGTCTTGTTGGTTTGTCTGTCATTACACGTTTCTTCCGCTGACAGCTGGAAGGACCAAAAGTCACAGGAAATACTGCAAAGAGTGAATGGAACCAAGCAAAGATCAGTAAGATTTGTGCTAACAGAAAAACTGAACTGGGCTGATGCATTGGCATGCAAACTAACAGAATTACAAACTTAACACTGCATTAAATGCTTAAAGGCAGACCAATGCCAGCATCATTTTAAGAGGCTCTTATGAGGGACAATTACAAATTATGACAATTACAAATTGAACTGAGAAATTATATGTGAGAACTAACTGTTATACATGAGGCCATATATTCGCAAGACCAGAGACGTGGACCTCAAGTGCAGGAGGACGCACCATGTCCCATAAATCCTGGGAATCAAGAGTACCTTATAGTATTCAGAAGAATGTGGACCAAACCAAGGAGAGAAGGACTATAGACTGCTGTAAGAGCCACACCCACAGCAGTACAAGTTGAAGGCAGCACTACATGGTATCATCTAAATCACTGCACCACAGTGCCAAAAATACATTCCAGAGATATCCAAGCTGCAAAAGAGGAAGTTGAAGAACAGCCAAGGACATCAGAAAAAAGACCAACATGAATGAGAATCAGAAGCAACCTTGGATGAGGGCCTACAAGAATACAGCCCTGGCCCTGTTCCTAAGTTACGTCCTGATATGCCTGATGAACATTGTGCAGGAGAAGTCGAGGAGAAATCTCCTGAGGAAGACCACACTCCTGAGGAAGACCACATCACTGTTGCTGATGAACCTTTTCCCACCACATACAATCATAAGTATTACAATCATACAAAATGATGTGAATCGTGAACACAGAGATGTAAGAGTGGCCACTGAAATCCCGACAGTGTATGATATAAAATCTACCTTAGATTATGAATGTTATAACCGGACAAATGATGAGGTGAAGATGTTGGCATTTTTATGGGTAACTAGTCACTAGACAATTTGGCATTTGGACCCCTGTATGTAGGGGGAAAGACTACATAGACAAAACTATTTTTAAAACAAACACAAAATTACACACATAAATATCAATGTATTATTGTAATTTATTGCAAATCAGCTTTTACACTTCACAAGGACACTGGTGTCGATTTCCCTCCTCTTGTAGATCTGAAGTCATAAAGCAGGATGATCACAGTGGCCACACCCACCAGAGCAGAGAGGACTAATCGGGTTACAGCTTTAGTCACATCACATGAGTGAATGAAATCTGAGAAGACAAAAAAATGCATTACATGAAAGAACTACATAAAATAAAAAAGAACTTCATAAACCTAAGAATGTGTATTTAAGCATTTGTGAATTAAAAAATATATATTTTTTATCACAAACATTATGAACGTTACATTAATCTACATGTTGTAAGAGGTTTCTGAGCCCTGTCAAAGAAGACTGAATAAATTTACTGTATATTTTGAGTTAATATTATTAGTAGTAAAGACCGGGGCAAGTTGTGTTTTTCATAAATGCCAGGTCAGAGCACAGATATATTGTGACAACATGAGTAATTTAAAATGGCAAATTTCTCTGAATTTCCAAATACCTGAAAACATTTGTGCTAATGTAAGTAGACAATTGAACAAAATGTATAACAATGTGCAAGTGGTTTCTTGATACTTTAATACAAATATCTTATATTCTTAAATATTGTGCCTTAAACTGTTTTTCTTTTTTTTGAAAATGCAAAATATACCTATTGCTTTTAAAAGGTAAAATAGCTGAAATGCAGCTGATATTAAACCATATAAGTTCTATTGGTACAGAAAAATACTGAAACTAACTGGAACAGTGTGGACAGTGTCTCTGAAAGCTGAGCTGTGTTGACCGGTTGCTGACTGGATTAGCAGAAATGCAGTAATAAGCAGAATTATTTCTCTCTTTTATCTCCAGATAGAGAGAGAGAGAAACGTTGAGGTCAGGATTGGTGATCTGGTTCAACCTCTCATTATCCTTAAACCATGACAGAGAAACTTCTGGTCCATTTTCAGCTGAACACGTCACTTCACAGGAAAAACCTCTGTCTGGATCACTACAAGCAGCTGTATATTTCTGGCACTCTAGAATAGGAAGATTTATAAAATACTTTAGTCATCATGCAAAATTAGAGGATAACTTATTAAAGTGTCTGATTTCAGACAGACTATTTGCACCAAACCAATGCGCAAAAAAACAGAGAAAAGAGTGTCACTCTCTCGCAATTTGATTGGTTGTTGCCCTGTTGCTCGTCAGGAAGGTGCGCACACCTGACAACACGTATAGATGTCAAACTGGTTTGAAATCTATTGTATTATCTGCAATATAAGGTCATGTCTCAGATGTGTGCACAGTACAAGATCTGATAACAGCTGATATATTTTTTTACAGTATTTCATTCATCACTGGAAATAGAAGCTCAAGTCAGCCAAATTTGGTGTAATGTATTCTGTCGGGTGCTGCAGATGTTTGTTAAATATTGGACATTGAGGCATTCTTTACATATTTTACAGTAAACTTAAGAGCAGTATAGTAGTGTGATATTCTGAACATACAGTAGCCAGACTGTACTGTAGAGACTAAACTCTAAAGCAAGAATGAAAGATACGTACCAGAGGTTTGACACACATTGACCAGAGAGCTGCTCTTTATGACGGGTAATGACACAGCACCTTCATGATACCAGGAAAGAAATATCCAGAAAATATTTCTCAGCTGGTGATCATATCAATAATGATTCATTAATAATTACATATTTAGTACAGTTCACCACTTATGACAACAACATTTTATTGGACTGTGAATGGCCAAGGCATGATAATAATAAGGGTCTCATTTTGTAATTGTGTATAGTAGCCTAAAGATTTTGATTTGACATGTTTTAAGAATGTTTTGACAAATTCAAAAATTGCTGTCAGGGTAACATCAGAATGTTTAGCTACTTCTGTTAGTGTCATAATCCGCCTGATTTCCAATAAATATATTATCAATAAATTTTCCTGATTTAGTTTATCTATGTATTAAAATACATCAAACACAAAATAAAATGTATTTTTTCAATAAGAGGAAGTTACAAAAAAAGGAAGCAAATAGACTAAACTTGATAGCATAACTTACCATAAACTGTAACATTGAATCTGTTGTATTTGATAATTGTGTTGATAATTTCTGCTTTATAGAGTCCAGAGTGACGGGCTGTGATGTTTCTGATGGAGAGAGATCCAGTCTGATTGTTCATCTGCAGTCTGTCTTTCATTACACTCACATTATTATCATATATATACGCCGTCCGCTTAAAGATTTCAGCTATCAGAGTGTCTGGATTCTTGGTTCCAAACATCCACAGTATCTGTACATCCTCCTTTATTTCAGCAACCCCAGTGTGTAGAGTAAAATAATCTCCTTCCGTCACATACACTCTCTTCATTTCATCTGTCTCAGCACCAAACACACCTGAAGAACATGAGATTGCTAAATAAATACAAATAACAACAGACCAATCTGAAAAATGACTTACCACACAGAATAAGCAGAACTGAAGCTAAACACTGGCTGACAAACATTTTTGTTGACATTTTTCTTGGTTAAATGTAGCTGATGTTCTAAGGTGTATGTGCATGTAAAAAGCCCTTTCAGCAACTATACACACACACACACACACACACACACACACACACACACACACACACACACACACACACACACACACACAAAACCACATGCATTTTGGCACGGTCTGTTTTGTTTTATAAATATTTTTTAAGTAGGTAGCAACATCATCATATGAATGTACAGAAATAGTTGAAGGTTTATCATCTTTATCAGTATGGAGGTTTAAACACTCTTTAGAAAGTTAACCTGCAGCCACTTTTCTCTGTGCACAAAACAATTCAAAGCGTGTTTGCTTTTGAGGTTGAAACCAAAAGTTGAAGTGAGAATACAAACACTTCCTTAAAGGTTAAACCAACCACATAGCTTTGTGTTTCTTTGTTTAACAACTGACCCATGCAGTGTAACTTTTGCAAAAGTTAATAAGAGTTATTGATAACAGTGTTATTGATGACAGTGTTATTAATAAACTGTTATCGATAACAGGTAACCAGCGTCTGATTGGGGTTGTTTTTATAAATTAATTTACTATTCAGTTCTTATCGTGTCAATATGTTGTGTGAAATAAAACTCTGAAACTAATTCTTTTAATGAATTACAAATATGAATGCAAAACATAAGGCAAAATTACGAACACGCAGTTATTCCATGTATGATCCATTACGACTGGATATTTTTAAATAAACTTTCATAACATTAGTTAAATAAAAGATCAAAAGCCTTAGAATTGGTACACAACGGGGCGATTGTAGGATCTTAATATTACCCCAACTGAGGGTGTTTTTTTAAAATAAAATGAATTATTGTTTAAATATTTGGGTATGTATCTTAAAAATGTATCTTAGTGTTGAACCTCAATTGCCCCTAGAGGAACGTTTTTGGATGTTTCTCATGAACAACATTTAGTGGCCACAAGAATTTAACAGCAGCGGACCGGAATATTTGAGAGCGGTACCAACTTCCGCTATGTGATATTATTTCCGGGTGTTCGTTACGTCACTTCCTCCTCTTCTTCAGGACTGTCTTTAGCCGAGACAGACCGAACGGTGAGCGCAACCAAAATCGTATTTCATCCTTCGGTATATTGATTAAAAGAAACAATTTCTACTATTTGCAGTTGTGTTGCTCATCATTGTATTAAAATGTGCCGATATTGTGGCTCACGGAGCGATACAATATTAGATATTAATATGAAATGGCACACAAGGTCTGTGTATGGCGGCCATTGGTGTGATGTGTGTGATTTCGAAAAGCGGTAATTGCATGCAGTATTACTTGCCTTAACTTTACCACAAAGACAGTTTGTTTTTTTAAAAGATGCATAACCTGTCGTAAACTGGCAGTAAATGCAGCGTTTAACTGTTGTTTAGCTTATGTTGGTTTCCTGTAATGGTTACATGTAATATCTCTTCACAAATTTTGTAATTTCTGAGTTTACAAATCTATGAACTGTCTTTCGGTTAAGACGCAACATTTTGTGTCAGTATTTTTATTGCTTACTGTAATTTGTATCGTCCAAGCACGTCTTTTAGTGTTTGCAAGCATTGCTAATATACTTGCCGAATAGCAAATATCACGTGATGGCAAATATCAAAAGAAGTGTTAAGTTATAGTTACGGTAATTTGAACTGTAATTCATTTTTCTTGATGTTTCATTTTCTGCATGTGTTTGCTTCGTAGGCACCATGCCTGCGCTCAGACCCCTCACCAAGCCTAAGATCGTCAAGAAAAGGACCAAGAAGTTCATTAGACATCAGTCCGACCGCTATGTCAAGATCAGGGTAAAAACTATTTTCACCATAATGGAAATAACTAGTTTTTGGCTAGCTATGCTTGGATTATTGGCATGCACATGTATATCATCATCAAAAGACTTTATGCAACAATCAAAAAAAACAGTCAGATCTAATAATAAGTAATCTGTAAATAACCTGTATATACCATAACCTATATCCATATCCTGTATATAACTATAACCTATATCCTGCACTTTACTGCTTATTGCACTTCTGGTTAGACCTAAACTGCATTTCGTTGCTCTGTACTTGTACATGTGTAATGACAATAAAGTTGAATCTAATCTAATCAAGTAATAACTTCTAATAAAAAGTTAAAGCTCGGTTCTCTAGTTTGAAATTGTCTGATAAGGCTTTTTTTGGCAGAACACTTAATGTTATAGAGTCTTAAAGTAAAACATTCTTTTGCCACTTTGTCTTAGAACAGAGCTGGCAGTTAGTTAAGCTTGCTGTAAAAATGTTCTTGTTCTGTAAAAAAATCTGTTCTTGTTCTGTATAGAAAAACTGGAGGAAGCCCAGAGGTATTGACAACAGGGTGCGCCGGCGCTTTAAGGGTCAGATGTTGATGCCTAACATTGGTTATGGAAGTAACAAGAAGACCAAACACATGCTGCCCACTGGCTTCAGGAAGTTCCTGGTCCACAACGTCAAAGAACTTGAGGTCCTACTGATGAGCAACAAGTAAGAGCATAAAGTTTGATGATGGTTTCATACTATACGTCGTTACTTGCTACAATATGAATGTTGACTAACATTTAACATGTTTCTATTATGATTTTGTTGTCATAAGTCAAGCTAAAACTTTGCATTTCTCCAAAATCATACCTGCTGAGTTGACCGTATTCTGCCAGGTATTGAGCTTGGAGAGATAATGTGGCAGAGGAAATGCCCATTCCACCTCTAGCTCTTGACATAGCCAGCAGGTGGAAGATAATCTGCAACAAGTGATTAGCGCTTGTGTGTGGGCCTGTTGTTGAGTGGCTGTAATGTGTATATACTTCAGTAAGGTTTACCAATAGATTTTACCTAAATGACCTACTGCGCTATTGCGTTTTAACTGCAATTAAAGACGTTTGGTTTACAAAACGAATGCTAACCTTCAAGTTTCTTCCTCTAGGAGCCATTGTGCAGAAATTGCCCACAATGTGTCCTCAAAGAACAGGAAGCTTATTGTGGAGAGGGCTGCTCAGCTGGCCATTAAGGTCACAAACCCCAACGCCAGACTCCGCAGCGAGGAAAACGAATAATCTGCTTGTATTTTCAATAAAGTGAGAAACAGTAAAACCACATTTATGTACTCCTGTTTTTGTTTCACTGCAAGGGGGGCTCAAAATGTGGGTAAGGTAAAAATAAGACAAACATTGTCTTGGCATTAAAATAACTAAAAATCAATCTTTGTTGTTATGGCTGTTGTTAAGGTTTAGAATATTTTGTGGAGATATTCTGAGTGGTGGGAGGCCTTGAAGGTTAAGATCCACTTGTGTAACAGATGCACATTTTGTAGTTTACTTGTAAACTAGAAAAAATATCCCTTTAATTTGAAGTTTTTATTTGCCCAACAAAATTATAAATGCCCACTGCAGTGTCCATAACCACACACGTAGATCTGAGAGCTCTAACTAGTGTCCATGGATTCCATGGCCCCTGTTAAGGGGTCACCTTGAAGGCTCTCAAAGATGGTTGCCATTTCTGCATTGCTTCTGATCTGATTGGCAAAGTCAGCCATAGCAGGGCTCTTTTCCACCTCGCTGATGGACAGCAGAGCTGCGACAGCCCGCATGGCAGAACGCCTCAGCTCCTCCTGTTTTTCAAATTCCTGCTTGACTGATCCAGCTTTCACCTTCATATACACACAAACAGATTACATGTATATTAAGTATTATACTTCGTTCAATCTTTCCTGTAGTCATGAAAGCAGAACTGTTTTTGGATCTTTAGTGCATTCCGTCCAAGAGTTACCAAATCAAGATTTACCTTTGTAGTGCATGTTGCTTTAAGTGGTTCCACTAGCCTGTCCAATCTTTGTACCACAGCAGTTGGACACAGTTTAGAAAGTCTGGCGAGCATAATGAAGGTCAGCATCTGAAGATCCAGGAAGATGAGAATATTACTAAAGGGACAATGTCAATGTGTGAACTAGTATGGAATAGAAACTCATGCTGTGTATTACACAATGTTAAACCTTAAGTCTGTTTTTTTTGTTGTAAGTTGTAACTAAATATGGCAAGTATAAAGTGCAATTCTATTGGATAAAAAAGTGACCCACCTTATGCCTGACATTCTAATGAGGTCTTAAGCCTAAACTAATCACTAATGTTAATGATCTTGCACCTGTCTTTCGCACACAAAGCAATAACCCTCCAGAATGTAGCAGGCATACAACCCCACCTAAAACACTTACTTTAATGTCATAGTGGTCTTTCAGACCTTCCTCCACATGGTTGAGAAACTCAAAGATATCCAGACAGTCGAGGCAGCTGTCCAGCAGTGTGTACATGCATTCAAACGCTGCCTTCCTGACGTCCAGCCCATCATCTACTGTGTGCTTGAAGGGGCCCATCTCCACCTGAGTCATGATGTAATAATTGACTTTAATAACAATTTCATTTCATTAAGAATTTAAATTCCTGTATTGAAGTTTTACTTTATAAACACCAGTGTTTTATAGGCCAGGTTTTAATGGCTGTAATTCGTACCTCTCGAACGAGGTCTTTCCTGATCTGGGTCTCATTGTATAGATGTGGGAGAAGGGAGGTCAAAAGGTCACGGATCAGGGAGGGTTTGTTGTGGGCAGCCGAATTGAACATGACCAAAGCCACTCGCCGAACGTTGAGATCAGGGTCCTGGAGAGTTTTCAGGAAGTCACCTAACAGCAGAATTGTATTTAGTTCAATTATTAAATAACAAAACTTAAGATTTAGACACTGTTCACTTACACAATGCTACTGCATCATAGTCATTTTCATAACTACAGAAGTATCTGTTGTGGAATAACAATGACATCCTGTATTTACAGATATTATCTATTGAAAGTTAATAAAGGTGAAAACATCCAGGCATTTACCAATGCATCCTTTTAGAAGTGAGTCTATAGGCATGGGATGGTCCACAATGGTGAACTTCACTGCAGTTACAACCGTACTGCGAGAAAGTGGAGACCCTGAAACAAACAATAAATTATCACATCATCTGTGTTTGCAGCCAAGTCCTGATCTGATATGTAAATGTATATGAAATACAAAAAATTCCAACAAAAGAACCAGACTGATATTTTAAATCTGAATTAAATCTGAATCTGAATCAGTGTAAATGCTCCTTAATCCTGTTCTAATTCTGAACAATTATTACAATTATTGAATTATATACACCCCATTTAAAGCCTGTTATAAAACGTATTTGATTATTTGTGATTCAGAAACCAGACTATGGTCTGCAGATGATAGTCAAGGTAACATTCTCATTACCTGAGGACAGCTGTTTCTTCAGCCTTGGTAGAAGCTCAGATGGATTGACTAGAGTGAGTTTCCCCAAACACTCGGCTACAATATTGCGAGTTCCCTCCTCTGTGCATTCACAGTGCTTGAAAAGCAGAGCCCAGATGTTCTCCACATGAGGCTTGAGGCTCTCAGCAGACAGAGCGCTGATCATTTCCTTCAGGGAGTGCAGGAGCAGGTACTGTCTCCTCGGTTGGCTGCCAATCTCCTTCAGCATGAATGGCAGATACTCTCCTAAGTTTCCGACGCAGATGTTTCCCAAGGCGAAAGACGCGGCAGACTTCACTTCTTCGTTTGGGGAGCCGAACGCTTCCATCATGACTCCCTTCAGCTCCTTCTGTCCTTCGAGGTTCATGAAACGTCCAATTTCCCCAAGGCACAGCAACGACAGAATCCTCACCGACTCAGATGATTTGGGATTCTTCACCTCTTGAATAAGGCTGGAGACCACTCCAGAAGCTTCTTTGGGACAGGCTGCCGATAGCGCCGCTACGCATTTTGCCACTGAGTAGTAGGACTGTTTATGCACAGACATGCAGTCAAATGACTTAGCCTCATAGAAAGGCCCCTTTAAAGCTTTCAGGAGGTCATTGTAGCTCATATTGTTGGCCTTGGTTGCCACGAGAACCTGGAAGAACTCAAGAATTGAATTAAGAGCACCTCCTTGTAGCAGTGGAGAATGGACTAGGTTAAGCACTTCAGGCAAGATGGTGCCCCCAATCTTACTCAAGGAGGGTGGGCAAACTTTGGCCATGCAGGTGATAAGCGTTATAGTCACCTGTGAGATATGCATATCGCTCTCCTGAATCAAAGCAGGTACCTCGGTTAATATAGACTCTATCATAGGGGGTTTAAAGCTGTCGCTGTAGTTGGTGACAATTATGTTCAGGGCTGTTATTGTGTTTAGCTTGAGGGCGCGCTGGTTCTTCCGCAAGAAGGATCCAAGAATTGGGATGCTCTCTGTCAAAATAGGTCTTAGGTCAATTTTAAGTGGTGAGGAAGCAATAAGGGTCAAAGTTTTCACTGCTATAAGCCTGGTGATTTCATTTTTAAGCCTTTCCAGAAATATCTGCAAGGTGGACTGAAGGTCTGATCCAAGCTGGTCGCCTAGGTGACTTACAATGTGACCCATGCAGAAAATGGCCCTCTCTTTTACCTCCTGGTCTATGTCGGCTGCCTTCAGCCTCTTCAGGGTACAAGAGAACACATTCTTTATATAAGGCTTGGCGTCAAATGAGGTGGGCTTATCCAGTGGTCGTATGATCTTGACGATCTGCTGGGTGACCTGAAGGGCCTCAGATGTGATTTTATAAAAAGGATCTTCTACGCACTGGACCACAGGTGGTAAGATGACATTAATATGAGGGTGAAAGACCTCTGGGTTGTGGCTACTTATAAGGACATAGAGAAAGGAAAGGGCATCAATTTTCATATTTGAAGAGGTTGACTTGTCTGTCAGGGAGTAAATAATACCTAAAAAGAAATACATTTTTAGTTTCTTTTGCAACTGCAAGCTAGGGTTTTTAAAAGATGCTAACCACAAAAAAGCCTGGGTCAATTCAGTACACTGTGACAACTAAACATACCTACTAAATAATTAGCAGACCCAAAAACTTAGAAAAATGTGTCATAAGGTTTATAAGGTTTGTGTATAAGGTTTGACAGTTATCATTAACAATTTTATTACACAAAGCAATTGTATCATACGCTTCATAAGACTTAAAAAAATATAAAGCCATATAAACTGCTTTTATGGTGGAAAAGACCAGAAGCCCTCAGAACGTTCTCAATGACCATTAGCTATAGTCTAAGCTATAGTCTATCAAAGAATAGCATTTGACTCTCAAATATAGCAATAGTTTGTTGAAACTCTTTCAATCTGACCTGGAATGAGGGCTTGTATGTGCTCTGCTAGTTGACCCGGCAGCACACTGGCCATCTCTGTCAGGAGACTGAAGCAGCCCTGCCTGCATCTCATGCTTTTCTCCTTCAGCTGTCTGTGTAAGGCCTTTACTATTGTGGGTACCTGTGAGAGCAGAGGAGAGATGCAGCAGGTGGGTCTCAATATCAGCCCTTACAAAAATGTACTTATTCAAGTGTGCTTAGTATACTTCTAAAAAGTAAAATTTAGTCTAAAAAAATACTTTTAGTCTGCTTTTTATGTACTTCTCAGAATAATGTAGTTGTAAACTAGTTGTCTGCTCAAAGTTTACTACCATTACATTTGAAGTATACTTAAAAGTACACTTTTATAAACTAAAAAGTGGGGCCAACTTAGTCCTAAGTTGTATTGAAATGACACTTACAAGTAGCACACTTACAAGTAAACTAGCACTACAACTTACTACATAATGTATACTTAAAGTATACTTTAACTTTTTTAAGTGAACTTGAAAAATGTATTTATTTTTTGGGGTAAACATGCCTGTTTCTTCAACAGAGTGACGGCTGGTTCCTCTTTAGCTCCTGTGTCCAGAGCAGAACCATGAGGGTGTCTCGTCTGTCTCAGCAACGCCACGAAGGCCGAGAAGATATCGGTCTTAACATTCTCCTCACGTTCTTTGAAGCGGGACACCAGGGCTGGACTCACAGATCCGTAGAAGTCCACCAGAAGATCCCTGCGGCTGCTGATGATCGCCTCCAGACACTTAACAGAAGAACGACGCACCTTCCAGCTCATGTCATCATCATCACTGTATTCATCATCAGAGTCTATAGAAGTGTGAGGATGGTGAAAAAAATGTTACCATGGTAACCACAAATTAGCCACCCAAAGGGTGATACTTTGTAATTCTTGATTCTAAGATCATGCGAGCAGTTAGAGGCCCTGAAGTTACAGTGTGATAAATGAAAAACTGACCCTGATCTTCATCTTCTCTGTCCTCAACGTCCATGACATCATCTCGCTCATCATCAGCATCGTAATTGTAATTGGGGTCGTAGGTGATGTATTTCAGACACAACTTGATAATCGTTTGGATGTGAGGGGACATTTCCTTTGGACATCTTAGAAAATAACAAAAATAATTTCTGTATCTGACACACGTTGTTGTTTATCATAATGACGTTTAAACACTTTGGTTTTGAATTAAATCAATACAGTATATATTTTTACCTGCTAACAAAAGCTTCAAACGCCTGAAAGCAGAACTCGCGTAGTTCATCGTCCTCCACGCTACAAAACTTAACCACCATGGGCACAATCTTCTTTAGGTGGTCACCTTCAAAACATGTGTGTCAATTTTAATAAAAATCTTTCTGTTACGTTTATATTAGCCACTTTGTTCAAATACCACCATCTGCTGGTGATGACAAGTACTGCATCACGTCATTATTGTCACAATTGTCCAATATGTTGCAGACAGCCATGAATAATATAACTGCTCCTCACCAATCCTGTGTCCTCCTCGTCTGCTGACTGTGGCCAGGCACTGGATGTAAGTACGGACATTGGCGGTGGGCGGTCCGCGGGACAGCTCGCCCATCAGGTGTTCTGTGAGCTGGGTAAAGAGGGCGGGGCTGCAGCTGGGCACCAGGTGACCCAGGGCAATGATGGAGCGTTTTCTTACAGCCATACGAGGGCTTATGAGCTGGGCGAGGAGGTTGGTCAAAATTGACTGATGGAAGCTCACAAGAGCAGTGCTCAACCTATACAAACAAAAAATTATAGATTATGGATTAGACTAACAGTGCATAAACACTGACTTGAGCAATGAAATGCAATATAAATATTTACAGTCAGTCACTGATACATAAGCTACTGATTCTGATACATTATTCCGATATGACTTTTTTAATGCTGGCCTGGCCTGGTTTTTGCTGGGCTGGCTGGTCAAAGCTGGCTAGTGCTGGTTGACCCCAAAAGTGAAGTTGGTTAATCTAGTTAGGGACCTACTTTAGAACACCATGCAGCATCCAAAACATAACATATGCTGGTCTTTTTTAGCAATGGGACTATCAATGCAACTACTGTTTGCTTCTGTTCTGTCAGGGGCCACATTCACTGACCTGCCCAGCATGTCCGAGAGGATATCCAAAGCCTCCAGCTGAATGGACACATCGTCCTGCATTCCCAGAGCTCCAATCAGCTGAGACGTGATCTTCTTACACACATTGACCGTGAGGCTCAAACCTTCAGCAGAGCAACAATAACATCAACAATGTCCTCTGCCAAGCAGTTCCTGCAGATTAACTGAACATGGGACTAACAACATCAGGATCATGAGTTCCCAGAAAAACACAAAACAAGAAAATTCCCAGAAAATTCCTCAAAAACACAAACTTAAAAGTGTATCTTAAGCTGACCATTGATGGCTGAATGCATAATGTAAACTGAAATGGGTCAATATTAAACTTTGTCATCTTAACTAGATGGTTTGAGAGCACTCTACAAATGTTCACATTACTTTTTACACTTAAACAAGTTTAATGAGATTCAACATTTTTAAAAGCCAGTTTATTATAATTTAAATAGACTTGTACAGCCAGTTTGATTCAACTTAAAAGTTAGGGCAGCGAATGAAAAATTTAACCTAAAATAGGTGGAATTTTATTACAGAGAAGAGAAATTATAGATTGTAAAGGACATTTAGACTGACTGTGATTTGCTGTGACAAGGCAAAAGAAAGTCATTTCAATAAGAGCTGGTGATTTGTGGTGATGTTATAGGGAATCTATAATATCATGTTACCACGGTTACCTGTGGATGAAGGAGGCAGTTCAGCAATGACAGTTTTTAAGCCCATGCTGGAAATGTCTCTCAGTTGCTCTTTATTGGACACCATATTGGAGCAAAGCGTGTCCACCATCGTCTCCACCTGACACTCTTTGACCTTTCCCACCAGAGGACCAAGACTAAACAAACCATTAATAATCATCAGTCACCAACCAACCAATCACAGACCATAATACAAGTCACATGTTCACTGTCATGTTGCCAGAATGTTGTTATTTTGCCTTTAGTGGGGTGGCTAGCTAGTAGTTACTTATTGGCCCAGATATAGGCCCACCCCAAAATCTCTGATGTTATGATGTCTCTGTATGGCTTAGGTTTCTGCTTCAATGTAAGTCTATGTCTGCCAGACAAAAATAATGTCTTTTGGAAAGGTTTTCAAAGTATTATTCATGTATATAACACAAGCAGTATGAGGTGAGTGTGGGTCATTCCAATCTTTTAAAGCTACTTTGAAAGGCATTATGTCATCGGGTGAGGCACAATTATTCCTAGATCTTTTAAACAATTCAAACTAAATGACAAAAAAATCCAACTAAAAACAAACTAGTCACTATAAAGACTTTATGTTTTATAGTGTTATTTATTTATGCACCATTTGACAGCCAGATTCTGAACCTCTCCGTTTTTATCCTCCAGAAGTTTGAGCAGCATGCTCACAATCTTCCTCTCGCTCTCCTCATCCAGTTTGATCGAGTCTTTCTGCAACTCCATCATCAGATCATTGGCGGCCATAAACCTTTAGAGGAATCACAGTCATTTAATATATATAATATATCATAACATCCTTGATTCATACATTCACTGCTTCATAACAAACACTATTTATTTACTATGTTAAATCTATATATAATCTATACATAATCTATATACGATATTAGACCATGTAAAAGACTATATATAACTAAATAAATGTCTATATGAAACTTAAGAGAACGTATAAACAACATAACCCGTGGATATTGGTAAATAAATCAACTGATGATATCAAATGGTAATTTTATACTCTCTCTAAAATATACCATCATGTTCAATGATTACATTTTTGTACCATATATTTTACTCCAGGTTACTTATAACAATGATGTTACTATGATATCATGTTAAACAGAAAAAAACATTCGTGTAGCACCAGTTTGGACAGATTGAGATTAACATAAACAAAGACCAACAGACCTGAGGCTGTTTATCTTGAAACTTGTTAGTTTTTTATTTACAAAGCACTCAGTATTAATCTCAGTGTGATTATAACGAGTTATTAGAGTTATACAGAAACAATACAGGTTTTGTCATTGATCTATTTATATAAACATTAGTCATGTATCTGAAACATGCGTCTGTAACACACTGCTGTCTTACCGAAAGTCTTTGTCACTAGATGTCATTTTTTCCAATAGATTGGAAATGTAAAAGGTGACATTCGACATCTTGACTTTACAAAGTACCGCAATCAGGACCAGGAATACAGTGACAATGTAAAAGTTAATGCAAAAAGTTTGAGATCACAGCGCCTGTCTGACAAACTGGGAAATCTGACACTTGCAAACAGTTATAAATAGAGATGAACAAATTTCATTTAATACAATTCTGTCGCCATCTTTTGGAACAATAGTGAAATGCAGGCGATATTTGATTGTGACGTTTAATACCTAAAAAACATATTATAATAATATAATAAAAAAATTAAAATGTAAATTGTGCTGTAAAATGTACTTTAAACTTTAACTGGTAAATTATTTTTATTTTATTTCATTTAATTGGTTTTTATATTTCTTTTTATATTGTTTATTTTTATATTAATGTATTTTTGTTTGTTTATCCTAATGTATCCTCGTCTGTATTTGCAAACGAATAAATACAGAAAAATAAAACAAATAGGGACCTTTTCTACGGAACCATCGGAACCTTTCCCCACCTTCCTTCCGGAGGGTTTAGTACGACACACAGTTCGCACCGGCGGTCCAGCTGCCACGTCTGAAATAACTGCGGCATTAAACATCACTAGTGCAATATAGACATTTTTTAGTGCATATTTAATAAAGAAGGTATTTGGATTAATATTCAGAAATGGTGAGTGTTATATTATTCATTGTTTATTTTTTAGTGACAGATATTTATTTTAAAACATTGCAGTACAAGAGCGGAAATCAAAACATACTTCATTCTGTAGTTTCATAGTAAATGATTTACTAACTACAAATTAAGCTGTTTTTTCATCTTCAATCTCGCTGATATCAAAACAGCAAAAATGGTGTTGGATGATCTGATCGTATTATTAGATCTGTATCTATAAAGAGTTTATACTATGAAAAGGTCTGTACAAAACAAACAGAAATGTGCCATTATGTTACCATGTTTTTAGAGTGTTCCTTATTTTTCTTAAGTGAGCTGTCCACTAACATAAAGTTTTTGTTGGATATTTAACCATGTCATATTGACGATTCATTTAAATACTATGACATAATGCTAAGCGTTCAGAATATGTTATAGTGGTATAGTGTATAATGCTTAAACAGTCTGTAAGTTCAGCCTAAAGTTTTGATAAATGACTGATATTCGGGATATCTGTGTTCTTGTATCCTCCAGGTGTCTGTCATTAATACAGTGGACACCTCACATGAGGACATGATTGTAAGTATACAGTGACCTTTCACATAACATTCATACATTCCTCTGTGTCACAGATCCACATTAGCATCTTCTAATGATACAGTCTCTATATGTATCTCCATCTTAACTGTGGTTGTGCCTTTAGCATGATGCTCAGATGGATTACTACGGCACCAGACTGGCCACCTGCTCCTCTGATCGCTCTGTTAAGATCTTTGATGTGAAGAATGGGGGGCAGATCCTTGTGGCCGATCTAAGAGGGTGAGTGATGTGTTACAACTGCCTCTTGTCACCAACTGCACATGCTCAGTAGAGACAAGGTTTGTTCATGTCATGTTGTGAGAAGAAATGTATGGGTATATATATATATGTGTGTGTGTGTGTGTACAAATATGTATATGTGCATATATATGTATTTATTACAGATAGGATTTTGCGCATTAGCCACTGAGGTTGCCAGGTGCACTCTAAGTAAACACCAAGAAAACAGCTTGAAATAAACTAGTGTAAACAAACTAATGTCATTGGCATTTTCTGACATTCCTGGCAGCCATGAAGGTCCAGTGTGGCAGGTGGCCTGGGCTCACCCCATGTACGGCAACATCCTGGCGTCCTGCTCCTACGATAGGAAGGTGATTATTTGGAAAGAGGAGAACGGCACCTGGGACAAGATGTATGAGTACACGGGCCACGACTCCTCAGGTAAGCCACACATTTCATGTAAGACACAGAACTGCAACAAAACTGTTGACAATAGCTTTCCTGTGGCTCAGCTGGTAGAGCCTAATGTTAGCAACACCAAAGTTGTGGGTTCAAATGTGAGAGAATGCACGTTTATTTAGTGTATATACTGTGTATGCACAAATGTATTTGTAATGTAGACCAGTTATTCTCAGCATTTTTTACTTTAAGACCCTCCATTGTCCAAGAATATTTAAGGGGCCCCCACCCAATACAATATTCTACAGCTTGGCATAACTAGAACAAATGTATATTCATTGTAAAAATATCCAAACGCTAAGAAATATGATTTTCGGTTGTTTGTCCTGAGGGCACCTTGGAATCACTGATGTAGATGTTAATCGCTCTCTTCTTCTGCAGTGAACTCTGTTTGCTGGGGACCGTATGACTTTGGCTTGATTCTGGCATGTGGCAGCTCTGATGGTGCTATTTCAGTATTAACATGTTCTGGCGACGGGCATTGGGATATTAAGAAAATCAACAATGCACACACAGTGAGTATCCACTAAGTGACAGGCATTTAAACAAAACAAACCCTAACTCTGGAGGAGAAATTCTTGAGCTAAGTACCGCCCACTTACACAGGAAGCGGTCTCTGACTGACACGTGAAGCAGCCAATCACAGTTTGTTTTGTAGACATGCAGTTTAGAGGCGGGATTTTCAGATCAGTGAACAATCGTACAGAATGACAGAGAATATGTAAAGACTACAAAAGTAGATTAAAAAACCTGTGTGTCCCTACTGTGTTTGCTTTTAAAGTCAGTCAGTTTTAGTCTTCAGGCAGTTTATCGAACAGACTGGGTTTGATCCACAGGCCTGAGGCTGAGATTATCAACCAGCGAGTTGTACATCACTCGTGTTTTGTTCGTAGCGCGTTCATTAGTTTGCCGTCTTGTGAGCTACACGCTGTATTTTGTCTGTGGCAGATTGGCTGCAATGCAGTGAGTTGGGCCCCAGCTGTTGTCCCTGGGAGTCTAATTGAGCAGCCATCAGGACAGAAGCCCAACTACATCAAGAGATTTGTGTCTGGAGGCTGCGACAATCTGGTCAAGCTGTGGAAGTGAGTTCAGCCCTTGTTTTACAGCACTCACTGTCTCTGGTCACCTGCTGTCAGCTCTACACGCATCACTTCATCTGCACTGAATGTTCTCAATGGTTTTACTGGCATTAATACAACGTTTCTAATGCTAATGTGTAGACAATTAAAGTAGCTATTATACAGAAGAATTAAAACACTGATATTAGCTTATGACTGTTTTCACATTACATACTAGTTCTGATTTAGAAATGGTCAGGTTTTTTTTTTTATATATATATATATATACACACATACACACACACACACACACACACACACACAAATATTCATTACACAGAAACATCATCTGGTATATAATGTGGAAAAAACATAAAATGGCCACGTTTGGTCAAATTTAGCCTTACATTTAAGAAACACACAGATAGAACCTTAAATGACATAATATATTATTCAATGCGTTATTTTAAAAAAGCAGCGTTTTGTTTTTTATGGTTCATTGGCAAACAGTTTTCTGTTTTGTTTTGAGCATAAATGTAACCACATTAGACTCATACTTTATATGCATTAATTAAAAAAACACTTTATAAATAGTGTGTGAAAATTGCATTTAATTTTGGAAACAAAATGTCTTAATATGACATACAGTGATTGGAAAATAAATATTTTTGTGCGTTTTGGACAGAGAAGAGGATGGCCAATGGAAAGAGGACCAAAAGTTGGAGGCGCACAGTGATTGGGTGAGAGACGTCGGCTGGGCTCCTTCCATTGGTCTGCCCACTAGCACAATTGCCAGCTGCTCTCAGGTAATCACAGCCAAACTGTACATTATATACAGTACTGTATAAAAGTCTTAAGCCACCACCAACTTTGTTGTTTTATCGAAGTTTCGGTGACCATCCATATTTATTTTCCGCTCTCCCCTTTATTAAGATACAAAAGCAAAAATGTACACCATTTAAAAAAAAAAAAACATTTCAGAAATAAATGTGATTTCTTTAGGCAAAAGTCATTATTCAC
This sequence comes from Ambastaia sidthimunki, assembly GCA_036877625.1. NCBI lineage: Eukaryota > Metazoa > Chordata > Actinopteri > Cypriniformes > Botiidae > Ambastaia > Ambastaia sidthimunki. Next base: position 73,671 of record JAZGTK010000142.1, read on the forward strand.
ATTGTAAGCACATAAAACACTTTTTGATGAGACTGTCCTGAAGTCATTAGAATAGAAGTTATGGTTCCGTTCCATTTAGGTTTAGAAGAGGCAGTTTCATGCTATTGGTCAAGTGTAAGGGGAGGTCCTACTAAATACTTGCCACTTTAGCCTATATAAGCATTTTTCTGATTCTGTTTTTTACTGTATACAAATTTCTTCTGGCTGTATATGGTCATTATACCATGACTAAAATCTAATGATGCCTTAAGACTTTTGCACAGGGCTGTAAATTAACTTTAAGAATGATGTTTTTGTGGGAAACGTTATAAACTCTCTTCTGAAATTCCGACAGGATGGTCGTGTGTTTATCTGGACATGCGACGACCCGTCAGGAAACACCTGGACAGCCAAACTCCTCCACAAATTCAACGATGTGGTGTGGCACGTGAGCTGGTCCATCACAGGAAACATCTTGGCTGTGTCTGGCGGCGACAACAAAGTATGTTGTTCCAACCTCATATGTTTAACTTTCTCCCGATTCAAACACTTAAGGTGACCACAGCTTAAGGTGATTCACTGCTAAGCCACGGTTCTGACACTTAGTTCTGAGCTCAGAGGAAGTGACGACCACCTGTGAAGGCCTTGATTATTTTTTGACAAATTAATTGTGATTCATTGACCACTTACCGTGAAACTTCTGTTGGCAGTCTTTGGCTCTCATCCCGCGGGATTACCGAGAGTTTGCGGGAGAGCAATTTATCCGACAGCGTTACTCATTTTACAGAGCTTTGAGTATTAAAACACTTTCAAGTTTAGGAATTAATGGCTGGTTATGTCTCCTCGCAGCTGCCCTGGCGTTAGGGAATCCGCCCTTAGCGTCGACCCTTATTTAGTGCAACACTCCAGGGTGGTTTCTTGAGATGCTGTGCCTTCTAATTACTCAAAACGACAAGCTTTGGGTCATTTATTCGCAGACAAATGCGCCATTTCCTGATGCATTTATAAACTGCAAATGCAAAATAATGCAAAAATGTTTAAAATTAGCACAGGTTAAATACAGTCCTCCAAAGTTAGTTTAAAAGAGCTTCAGAATGCTAAAGCAGACATTATTTTGACTTCATTGTTAAGGTTCGTAAAGATTCTTGAGGGTGAGTTTTGGTGCTTAAGTAGTTTGCTGTATTTTATTGAATTTTATGCTACTTCTATTTTTGAGTTGTTTGCAGTCACTGTAGCTGGAAGATGGGATGTTCTAATGTTCGTGGCAAATCAAACATCTTAACATGCCTCTTATTTTACATACAAAATCTAATTTACTTTTTGTAGTTTTGTGTATCATTAAAGGTAGGATGGGCAATTTCAGAGAGACTAGCAATAGCAAGCTAGCTTTGAAAGCATAAGATCCCTCCCTTCAAAGTGCTCTCAAAAGCCACGCCTCCTCAAACACATGACCAAACACATCCTATCGTTGCTTTAAGACCGAGTGCAATGATTGGACAAACAATTATTATTGCCCTGTGCTTTCCACAGAAGATATGTAGATTGTAAAAGTATATTCAGATCATTTATTAAATGCTATTAGGATGAGACCTTAATCAGCATAAAAATGTTTCTGGAAGGAATTGACTACAAAAAAACTTGCCTTTAAATGCTCATAGTAAATATATAACAAAATGTTTAATTTTTAGGTGAAGCATTCTTTAATGTTTTCATGGCTGAATAAAACATGCTGTGTTTGAAACATTCTTTAAAAGTTTACCTGTTGACCTGCTATTTGAGTTTTTTTTTTTTTCCATTTCTGCTCACAGGTGACCCTCTGGAAAGAATCTGTGGATGGACAGTGGGCTTGTATTAGTGATGTCAACAAAGGCCAGGGGGCCGTGTCCTCAATCACAGACACCCAGCAGACTGAGCAATGAAGCTCATTTCTTCCCTCACTCACAAGGCACCATTCTCCAAACGCCCAGGGCGATACCAGGCTACCCTCAAAGACTTTTCTTAAAACGTTAAGTGCACCTCATGCCCAAAGGTTTCCAGGTGGCAGAACCAGTTTGATACTCTGTTTGGTGTCTTAATTTTTAAGTTCATTTCCAACAGAATGTTTGCGCCAATTGTATAGTGTTTAAAAATAACTCTTAACGTTAATTATGTTAAGAAATAATTCCTGGAACGTTGTGTGACGCGCTGAGAAGAATTTAGTAAAAATAAACTAAATGAAAGCTGGTCCAAATACATTGGCAACCGTGGAGATGTTTCAAGATGTTTCAACTGCAACAGCATTGAAGAATAAACTTTTCTATACTATCCACCTGTTTCCTATATCTACCTGTTTCCTATATGCACCCGTTTCCTATACATTTTCTGTAATATAACTACCTTGCGACCTTTACAAGTTACTGCCTATATTGACTTTTCGGATATGTGCTCCTGGCCTTATAGTGCAGGATCAATGCAAAATGTTTGTCTTTATAATATTTTAATGAAATGTAATAACTTGCTTTGCCTCTGAATAGACTTTCCATCACTGGCGATGTCATGAATTATAATTTCGGACACCACTACAAAATAGCTGCGCACTCAAATAGTGCACTATTTAGGGGAATAGGGGGCTATTTTGGACACATCCCTAATTTATTTATACAATGCATTTTTTAATAAACGAAACTAAGTCATGCCCTAGTATTTTTTTTAATTAAATATCCTGTTTAACAAGGACATGCATCAGACTACATGGGTTGCAAACAGTTGTCTTGAAGACAAGGACCACTATAAAACAACAAAACCATGGCAGTAACAGTTGTCATCACCTGCATTAATATGTCCCAAAGAAACGTGCCATCTAAACTTCTAGCGTTAACACAGTATGGCAGTTGTTTCCATTACTGTCACATGAAATTATCCCTCAGCTAAAGGCTTGGCACATTTGCCGAAGGGTTCAACAGATCAACACGAAGTCCTGCCAGTGTTCTCGGCCACTAGCCGTGCGTTTGCGTCTGGATGGTGAAATAAACGCATGTGCCAGTCTCTTACGAACGCAAGTGAAATGTCGCTTAGATAATGTGTTGATTTATGGTTTTGAGAAATGCAGACTAAGTTACACATTTTAACGCTTGTGTGATGTTTGCGCTGTTGGTAAAATGTTAATGACACGTTTCTGATGGGACTGGAAAAAAGGCTTTTGAGTACCATGTGTTATCACTCCGTGCCAAATAGAAATCGCAGCTAATAAACGATGAAATTCAAACGCAAAACACATGCGACAACTTGCCCCCATCTGACATTTATGGAAATAACCTTGTCCTGGCAACAGTTAAAACGACCCTGACCATTATTATATGGTTGTTTAAATGTATCCCTGCGGTTTTATTGCATTCACTTAAACCAAAAGCCACTACAACACATATTGATATATTAATTTTAAGCATCTACACAACGTTTAATTTATGAGAGTTTGGAAAGCAGCATTAAAAACCACCGTTATAGAAAACAAGAAATGTGAATTTAACTTGTTTACTTTCTACTTTATTTTGCATCTGTTTTTAGCTTGTGATAACTACCAACGATGTCCTTGATATTTCCTACCTGTATAAAAAGTACCCTGATATTGCCATCCGATATCTGATGCCACCACAGTATATTTTTCTTGTAAATGTCATATAATAAACAGATTGCATATGGCTTAATCATTTTGGTTTGGCATATTGCATGAATCTCAGTGTCCTGGCGCTCACGCACTTTGGTGAAGGCGGTGACACTCCGTGAGTCATTTGCGCTCCGGTCTCCGCGGCGCTGTGCGCGTCCTCATCTGGACCCCGAGTGACAGCTGATCCTCGCTCATGGACCATTGCACGAACACTACAGGATCTGTCCACGGTACACCTGATCACCAAAACATCTCTGTCTGCTCAGGATCCTCTTGCTCCGTATCCATCATCATAATATCTGACCATCTGTCTCCGGCTCGCTCCGCATAACGCATTACTCTTAGTTATCTGACATGCCAAGCTGGAGGAGAAACCTGACTTTTTGTCTGCAGAAAATGCACGACGAAGGTAAGAAAGGAGATTTTGGATTTTAAATGGACAATTGTGTATTGCGCATTCGCTCCTGGGTTTAACAGTATATGCGTAAATGTGCCCAAATAGAGGTCTGTGGTGTGCGTAATAGAGATCAGAGCTGTGAATTTACCACGAGTGACTGCGTTTGGTGCCGTAAACCCACGTGTTCATGAAGTGGCATGTTTATCTCTTTTTATTTGGCTTTGCATTGTGTCAACGTCTGTACTGATATCTGTAGTCTTAAATGGTGTCCACGGCAAACTGAGTTGTGACCTATTATATTGCCTCGCTATATAATAGCGCTCCAGAGCCCCTGTCTACCTATAGCCATTCTTACTATGCATATTTTTCTAATGGTCTATCATATTAGGTGTTTTATTTATCACAATAACATAACTGAACACAGTGAATTTATATTGATATTACTAGAACCTTACTTGTTTTTAAATAGTCTAAATGTTGGACATTGAACATGAACATTTTCTTATATTATTTCAACTGGTAATCACAAATCTTCAATGTCATTTTTCATTCAGTTTTTTGTAATGTTTCTGGACCTCACAAAAAGACAAATACAGTTTGTATAAATTGTCACTCAGGAAGTCACGTTGTTTTTGGTGGAAAAACAACAGCACAAAAATTTAGCAAGGGGTTAAATGAATTTTGTTTTGTGGTATGTTGATTTGTCTTGTAATACTTTTTGTCTGACAAAATCATAGCAGTAAGTATGATCATTTTCCAAGATTGATATATATCAACATAAACTTTAAATGGCCGTTCTCCTGTAGGCTAACACACAATCCTCGTTGAATTGAGCTGTGCCCCAGTACATAGCCATGAGGTACATCTCAACCCCTGTTGAGGTATAGTGATATCAAAGAGCTGTTGGTGATAATACAACTGTTGATGTCTTTTGATTTGAGGATGAATAAGGATTCTTTGTCCAGGGGAGAGATGTGGAGCCACTTAACCTGTCTTAAGTCTCTGATAATTGGAATACATCAGCAGAACAAAAAGAAAATAGCATTTTTATTCCTAATTTTCTATCTTTCATTCAGAATGAGCCCCTTCTTCAGCATTTGAGCTCCAATATGAGCTCTCATTAATCATAAGAACCGAGTTAAATAAAAAAGTGAGGATGAATTTGCAGTTTGTGGAAAGTGTGTGTGCATTAAGGGGAGGCTGAAGCACTGATGGAGTGCAGGCTGATCATATCTTAGAGTGTCTGCAGCAGTTCTTATATCTGGACAGAATCCTGCGGTTTGTTCTAGCAGAATTGATCTTAACTCCATTGACTTCTTGAGACCCCGAGCTGATTTTCTGCACCTGCAGGTTTTTACTTGTTTACTTCCTGAATTTTCCTCAATTATGATCGACTTGCTGTTAGACTTTAAAAGGGCTATACGTTATTTTTTCACCAAAAGTATCGATTTTATCATGCACCATCCTTATCAAGTGATTCAGACCCTTACCTTGAGTCGAGTGTCATTTTTTGTGACTTATGAATAGGTACATTCTTATTTTCTTTGCCACTTTAATGTTTTTTCAGGAATATGTCTGAAAGGAAAAGTCTGTAATTTCTGTTCCATTGATGGCACAAAATGAAATTGTAATATATTTGAACAGGTCAACATGAAAACCAGTGGCGTGATTCTGGGGCTGGACTATCTGTTGAACAAAACACAGGAAGAGGAGATATTAAAATTAGTTGAACAGCAGTCTTTATTTTTGCTGTTCTGCTTGGTGTTGCAGAATTAATACACTTTGTTATTAATACATCTTTGATTAAACCCTCAATGGAGATTTGAGATGTGTAAACAGGATATAGCTCCTCTAAGCCTCCATTGAGACCTCTCTGAGGTTTCTCACTGTGAGCAACCATTTCTGAGAAAACAAAAAAGTAGTCATTTATTATGTTTTTTATCAATTGAATGTTATTGATAAATGATGATATAAATGTTATTTATTAAATGTTACAAAATAGCTAATCTATACGGTTCTCCTTTTTTTCTGTAGTAATTATCAGAGAGAAAGTTCTGGAGAACTGAAGATATCTGAAGTTATTTCATAACAAAACATTCTATAAATATATAGAATTAAAATTGGCAGTTTCTTCGGGCAAGCTCTCCTCTTTCAGCTGATGTAGAAACATTTTTTCTGTAAAACCAAGAATGGTTTTACAAGCTTTACTTAGAAACTCATTCTGCACACGTTTCAAGAGTGATGCGCCTGTTTAAAATGGTAGTTCAGAAATCTTGAGTCTCGGAGCAGGATGAGTCCAGACAGCAGAATGCTCATATGCCCGCCATCATACAGCCATCATTTTCCTCCTATTTTTAGATTGGTTTGAAATCACGTACTTACAAAATACCAAAGGTTGTGCCCTGTTGCTGAATTCCAGTCATACAAACATTATTAATGTCAAAGGCAAACAGAAATATTGCCCACAGGTCACTGAAATTTCTAGTATTGGCATTTTTGAAAACGTTATTATAAGGGCAAACTTAAAGGTATGGTAGACAAATTTAGAGAGGTTAGCGATAGCAAGCTAGCTTTAAAAACATAAGATTCTGCCTTCCCTTCAGAGTGCTCTCCAAAGCCTAAAGCACGTTAACAGTTTGCAACTTTCCTATCTAACACAGGCAAAGAGGGCTGAAAAAAACGTGTTGGTTGTTTTTAGAGAGGTAATAATTGTTCCTCAGAGGTTTATATACCATAGCTCAAGAGACTTAATTCAGTTCTCGGATATATTTAATATGAACCTATCAATGTTGTCTCATATGTTTTTCCTAAAATAGCTTGGAATGAAAAAATAGACACAAACAATATCATTGACATAAGTATTGAGCATTAAAGTTAACATACATAGCATAGCTTGAGTAATGTGTAATTGTGTAATTGCCAATCCACTAAAATTTGTATGTTCTGAAACTGTATAGACTAGAGAAACAAGAGACAATTATCTATTTGTTCTCCACATTATAGCATTGAGGTCTCGAAGAGAGAAACAACTGAGATATTAAGAAGATCTCATCATTTGTCCATGCATATAAATATTCAGTGAAATGCTAAATTATGGACTGAAACAATCAGCCCACTACACACAAACTTCACTCAAGTGTGCTTTAGTCCGTCTTTCATTGCTTTTCATCTATTTCCAGAAATGATCAAGATAACGCGCCCAATTTGCATAATCTACTTTGGTGCCGCTCTTTACAAATCCCTGTGGCAGATCTCGCTAACAACCCGTTCCTCTAAATTCAATGGTTCCACAAACGACACAAACTGAGGCAGGCCTTCGTCGCATTAGCGTCTGCGCTCAACCTGAAAACACGTGCGCTCACGCACAGGTCCTCAGCGGAGAAACTTTCCTCGCTTAATGCGCCAGCTGTTTAGATTCCCCACGTGCAGTGGCGTGACTAATCCAGAACGTCTTTTCAACTCTCGTCTCCAGAAACGGCTCATGTTCATTGGAATAATAAGTAGAGGGTCGTCGGGACTCTCTGGGAGTCTTGACGACTCCGGGGCGCCTCTTGTACAAGCAGGAGCTGTAATGAAGAGATGTTGCGTGTTATCTTATGAATGAAAATAGGCGACCAAACGCAAAGAGCGGATGAGAAAACAAGCTCCTCGGGAGATGCTTAGAACTGATAGCTTTGGATAAAACACTCCCCAAAGGCTGAAGTTTATGTCACGCTCAGAATAGTTAAGCACATGAATGGGTCTCGGTACAAATCTTCTGTCATGCATTAATGGGGTGGTTAGCATGAGCAGAATTAAAATGTTTTCATTTCTGAAGGATTCTGTACTAATCTTAAGGAATAGGTCTAGATAAGTTGTATCCAGTCCTGCTAGTGAAGGGCCACTGTTCTGCAGAGATTAGCTCCAACCTTAGTTAAACACACCTGAACCAGCTAATCAAAGTCTTACTAGGCAGATGAGTTAGAGTTTAAGTTAGAGCTAAACTCAGAGCTAAACTGGTCTAGTTGGTCAGCTTTAGTCAATTAGTTATCTAACAACAAACTAGTTGTCAATTAGAATATTTTTTTACAATAATATTTTTAATAAAGACCTAGTTTTAGCAGAGGTAGCTGTTGCACAGTCTGCACTATGAGTGTACTTATTTAAAGTAGTAAAACTTTTAAACATCATAATAAATATTTTTAAATAAAATAATGCAATTCTTTCAGTAAAAAATGATTGTGTTGGTACATTTTTCAAATGGCAGATGTGGCAAAAAGTTAAGAGAAAAGTCTAGTAATACTTTTCAGTAGGACAGAATATTTTGACTTCTTCCATAATCACTCCTATTGATGTTGCCACATTCTTTCAAATTTATGATTCGCTTCAGCATGTGGCAAAAATGTTTAATTAGTTCGCCTGGCGGCAAACGTTTTGCCAGATTGTCCTACAGCTTTGCTGCTCGCATGCTTATCAAGCAGATAACAGTCAGAATTATTAAGCAACCCTGATTGTGAGCAACTCATTTGGCTTTGTGTAATTCATACATTCATGTTTATTTCAGTAGACTATGGGATGCGAGGGGGCTGTAGACGTCTCCAGCCTTTAAAACAGAATGTGGCGGTTGAACACCATTCGCAGTGAGTCCATATTAAATGATGTGCATGCCAGCAGCGTTGGCGAGTCTTCATCTAGGTCACTCATTGGAATTGTGGGTAATGTGAGTTGATGATTCACCAAAGCAGACGTTTTCGCTCCTCGTCCTTAATTTTCATAAAATGGCACAGTTGCACGTTAGCTAGCAATTGTAGCACAACCCTGGTACTGCTTGTTTCTTGTAGAGGTTGTTCTTTGATTCCCATAAGGGATTCAGTGTGGCGCTCTGAATGTTTGTGACAGGGAATGTTTCTCACCGTGACTCATCCTGTTCGGACGTGACATTGCGATGAGCGACACTGATGGGTGAGCCACAGTGTCTTCGTACTCGCATTTATCAGGCCTGCTTGGTTTTGTGTAGCAAAGCCTGCTGGGAAGTGATCGCTCTGAGAGTCAGTGGCCTGTAAATGCAGACAACCACGGGGAGGGCAGTCCCTGTGAAAGACGGTCTGGCGATCCACACTTAGTCAGAGATCTGGGGTTCAGCTAGTTCACAAACATACAGCCTTGCTCTTTAACTGCAGCCTTTTATGTTGAGTTGTTGTAGAAATGTGTTCTGTCTCACTGAAAACCAAGAGTTTTACTCATTCATTGGGTGATCCCATGCAAACAAATGATGAGTCCCTACCATGAAGCTATATGTTACCTGAAGAAAGCTATCAGTTAGCTTTATCGTTCACCTTAGTTGCTCAGTTGCTCGGCAACATTGATTGGCTGATGACACCACATGAATGCACACAGTTCATTCACTGGAGACCATCCTGATCTGTGACATTAAAAGGCAGCAGACAGGAAAAAGTCAATTTCCTGCCCTTAGAATTATTTAAAAAAACAATTGGTCATTAAAATATATGTATTTTCTTAACTACATATATTTAATAAAGAAACACACTACTTCTGAATGGCTGTCCCCAAAAGAGCTCAACCAATTTGATTAATAAACTCAAATTTGTAATTGATTGACAGCCAGAGAGCATATCTGATTGGCTAAGAAAAGCAAAGACCAGCCCACTTAAACGTTCTTTGCAGTTACCAGACTGGGATATCTGTCAGGCTGTAGGGACAATTTTTGCACGCTACTACAAAAAACTCTCTTACAGAACCTTTGCTTGCTAAAAAATTGTCCCATCTGGTTTGGACACGGTAAAAGATAGTCAACAGAAATACTAAGGCTCGACAACTTCTATGGCTCAATACATTTACCTCAGTTCATTTATCTGTATAGATAAATGAAAGAACTGGTCAAATGTCCTCAACAACTAAATCCAATGACAGTGAGTGTCAGGCACAGATAATAAATGTCTGGAAAACTTAATTCATGGACAGCCTATCTCTGGCCTGCTATCTGTTTTTCTTGTTATCTCTGCTTTGCTTTCTGTCTACACTTTCAGATATATTATTTCCAACAAATTCTGCATTTTAGGAAGCCTCTACTATACAATTTTAATCTAAAATATACACACAACTGTGACTGAACATTGTATATTACTGCACCAAACAGCTATATTGCTTTCCATTACATTATTTTGTGGAGTAATTGTTTATTCTGATTAATAATATGTAAAGTAACTATTTATTTATTCCCATCACAGTAATATTACCACAGTTATAGGCATCCTTTATTTTTCCTAAAAATATATTTTTTGTATGACTTATGTTGAGGTAATATAGGTTTGTTTATTATAGTAATGAGAGACTTAATTGTTTGGTTTTGCTTGATAAATTCAATTTTATAACTCAATTTATTTTCCTTTTAGTTTTGCTCTTCCCGCACACATACAACTCGAGCAATAAACTTCTTAACCTCAAGTGGAAAGTTCAGCTAAACTATGCAATGAATTTTGTTGTCATTACTAAAATAGTTTCTTTTATTTCTCAGTCAAAGCTCCTGCACTGTATTAATTTCTCAAATTCAGTTAATTAACAAATGAAATTGAGAGCTATTGAGGACCTAGTGGTTGCCATGGCATTTATGGGCCTTTACGTAAAGGATGACTGGAAAACCGGAATTGTACACAGTCAATCAGGAAGCAACGCATGTAATTAGAAATTACAGCAGTGGAGGAAAAGAGAGACGGACTCAAATGTTTCTAAAGCCCCACTGATTCACTGCAGGGGTGACGGTAACCTTGACATTAGGTGCTCTGTGACACCTGGAGACAAAATCTGTTTTTAATACATGTACAGAGCATACATTTCTTTTTGAGGCGTATAATGTGGAAGAGCGAATTAAACTGGTGCTGGATCCATTTTTAAATGTAACCAATCAGGATAATTGCTGAAATGTCATCACCTTTTTGAGTGAATCGTCTCACTCTGAATGTAAAAATGAGAACTTATCTCATTCTGAAAAAATGAGACAGGTGGCCATTAGGCAGGACAGAACTGCACGTTTGTGTCCTTAGCAGTTAGCAAAACCTCTTTTAGTTAATCTGTGCTAAAAGCTTGTGATTGGATAATTTCACTTTATCGCTATAATTTGGTCTTGAAGCCTTTTTCCTGTCCGTTCACAGATGTTTCATGTAATCAATTATTGTTTTTTAAGTATTTATTGTAACTAGTAAGCTTTAAATCGATCTGAATCAAATTAGCATGGTTAAGCTAACCTAGAGGCAATCAGTTAGCGTTTAACATTCAGGCTGGTGACTGTACCTCACTTATCATTAAAAATCCCATTAAATGGTCACAAACATTTACATTTTTTGCAGTTTTGTAACGGTTGCTGTTGAGAACTAAATTCTATCTTTTTGGCTGAGCTGATATGAGATAAGGAACAAGCAGCGCTCTGTATTTCTGGCTGTAGGGCTCTGTCACTTTGTGTTTAAGGTCTGCGTATCCTTTAAAAGTACATTCAACCTATTTGCATCTTCTCTGCACAAACGTGCATGCTTTTAAAAGTCATACACCTTTTTCTGGCATTAAAGACTGTCTTTTTTATGTGTAATTCGTATGTGGATATATGCTGACTACTAAGAATAGAAATGATACGTTGTACTTACTATTTATGTTATTCTGGGTAGGTTTAAGGTTAGGGTGGGTTTAGCATTAGGGATGGGGTCAAAAGTGTATTTACATGAACATATTTTAAAAATAAGTACTATTTAACAACATATATATTTTCACTGTGTTAAGTTTTATCTGGTGTAAGTACATTGCAGTTAATGACACCTATTATAAAGAGGGATGGAAAACAAAAATAAACAAAGACACATTATGTGTTACACAATAATGTACAAAACTTTGTGGTGGTGCTTTCAGTTAGTATTTGTCGCTCCATTGCACACCGGTGATATGAAAGTAATCACATGATTAGCCACAATTTAGGATGACCTGTGTGGTGACCCTTTAGTACTTTCCAACAAGACTTGTAGACAGCAGATGTGCTACCAGAGGCTCACTGAAATCATTACATGATCTGTGCAAAGCAGAGTGCGAAAGGATCTTTTTCCTCTCAACTTTGACTCAAACTGGCAGATCTGTCTCATGCGAGCACTCGGCGCTTCCTGATTCGCCCGTATGCCACCCGAGTGGAACATGAGGAATCTGAGTTATCTGCGTGATGATGTCTGTGGCTTTTTTCAGTGTGTGGGTGGGCGGACGTTAAAGAGAGCTCTGGGGCAGGACTGGCATACTCTCCGCTCGGTGAGATGAAGAATATAATCCGAGATGAAAGCTTGTGTTAAGACGGCAAGCGTCTAACCTCATTCACTGAAACTGGCAGGGGTCCGTGAAAACTGCAGTGAACGCAATCTTTCTGGCTACGCAGCTTTCTTGGCTTGGCAGAAACACGCAAGAGGATTGTGTTGTCCATTTGTGACAGGTGAAAGAGCATTTAGGGACAATTCAACAGGGACAGAGGAAGTCTGTTTGCATCTTAAATATAGGCTATAACCACAGAGATAGTGTTTTAAAGCTAACACTTATAACACTAGACATTGGTAACAGAAAACGTAATAAAAGATTTCTACCTTTGAAAGCTTAATTTTGTGCATAAGTGCATTAGTTAACTTGTTTATTGGAGCTCATTAAGTCACACAATAAGTTGTTCTCAGTGTTGCCATAGGGGGCACTAGAGTGAACCAGGGTATGAACTCTTCTTCTATGGTTTGTTTTTCAGAGCAAACATTTTAAGGAGATTCTTCCAGAGCAATTTAGTTAAGCTTTGTTAAACTGGCAACATGTTATAATGGAAAAAAAACATAAAATCAAATTATACAAATATACATATAATATAATTTGTATATTATACAAATTATACATTACAAATTATAAATAAGTGTTTTCAGTACAAATAATCCAAAATACCATTTTATAGCCAGCAAGAAATAATCATGGCCAGTAAAGTTTTATATTTATAATATTCTTATATCACTGACAAGTAATAAAAAGTTAATTTCAGACAACTATATAAACCCAAAATATATTTAATACTATAATTGCTCATTTTAATGCTGTCTAATGTAAAAGCATTAACTCTGTAAAGGGGAAACTGTATAACAAGATAAAGTCTAGGAAAGATCATAGAGAAATGGGAACCTTCAGTCGTATAGTCACACAATATCCTTCCCATAATTCCAGTGATTACAGAGTCATCTCCTGCCGTGCCAGATTATCAGGCGAAAAGAAGATGACAGATGATTGGTCTGAAACCTCCAGCTCTTTATGTGATCAATAGTGCTTGTCTGAAGAATCTATTTACCCGTACTGTCACATCGATCAGACATCATAAAGCTCTCAGCGTTTACCTCACTCAGGGAAGTTTTTCTCCAGAAGCAATTTTCCCCCACTATTGAGACTGAAAGGATTGGATTTTTTTAGGCATTTATGAATGATGTTTTTTCTTGTTTGTTAGTTTTGCTTCCCTTCCACTGACAAAATCTACTTCACTATCTCTTCAGGGCTTAGTTGTGTGGGACTTAGGCCTTCTTACATATTGTTGTTCCCAACTACCAACGTTATGATGTTCTCAGCTCTGCGTGAAAACCAACAAATGCCTCCTGGGGGCAAATTTTCACAGTGGGTCATAACAGTAGGTTCATGCTGATAGTAGCGTTTTTTTATAGCCTATAGTGTTAATGTCTCTAAATGTTTGGAATCATTGGCGCATGAGAAAATAAATGGGCACCAAAAGTAGCTTAATTGTCATTGAATACATTTTTTTTTTTTTGGGGGACATAATAAGATATCATGTGGCATATTAAACTATCTACATGAAAGGGGTTAGTAGATGTAACCTCAGCTAGTTATAATGCGTGAAAATAATGTATAAATTCAAGTAAATTGGGTCACTGTTGATACTACCTAATTTATAAAAATTCACCCTAGAATTAAGAAAATAACTTTTATAGCTCTAAATTTGAGCCCATATTATACTCATTTACAGTAAGAAATCTGCAGCTTTGTTTTAAACTATTATAAACGTAATATACTTTTGTAGTGTTTCTTAGTAGCATATTGTGAAAATGAAGCCAGACTCAAACTCATATTGCCCATCTGAGCACCACAGCTCAGCATGCAGAGACCATGTGCGTTTACCACTAGGCCATGGCTCTGACACATAATTGGGCTTATGGGAACACCAAATCATTTCCAAATCATTCCGCCTTTTGGGATCAGACCTGATTGACATTATTCCCAGACATTCGTGTGGTACGCCCAATGACAGTGGTGCCCATATCAACCCCACTGGCTCCCAGCTGGGCAAACACGCATGACTGATGTTGTATAGTGTGGCTGATGCTCATTACTGCTCAGGTCACTGGCAGTCACAGCTCGTGTGGTAAATCAGAGCTTCAGAGATCCGCCCACTCTGTCTGCTTTTCCACGCGGAACGCCGGAATGCCGAACAACAAGCAATGACGAATCTGACAGGTTGTTCTGGGAAAGAGATGGACACAAAACATTTCCAAATTAAAAAGAATAGTTTAAAAATCTGAATATCTGTTGAATAGTTTAATATTATTATTACACAATGATGATGAGTTTCATGTTAAACAGGGATATTGAAGGTTAAAAAATATTATAAACAGGGTTTGCTATAGCAAGCATTAAAATTGCTATTGCTTATTAGGATTAGGGATTTGAAACAAATACCTGTGCCTAAATATTAAACTTAGAATAGAAAAGTCTTTGATGGGGGGTGTTGTCTTAGCAACAGCATAGCAAAGCCTTGGCAACCACCCAACTTAGCATTGTGGAAAACAAAAATTGCATAGCCAACCACCATTCACGTTCTCTTAAGAATGATTATACTAATTATTTATGAAACTTATAAATAAAGCATATTTCTTTTAAAGGTGAATAAGCTGGAGGAGGCACTAAAATAGCTTTTGGATCCATTTTTGTCACGACACAAATTAAGCCCTGCTTCCAAGTTTGATCGGCAACTTGAAACGCTACTTTCCGAGGAACTAGACATTAGTGTCAGTGATGGGAACAGATCTCAGTGCAGTTGTCAGAGGGTAACTAAGTCCTATTCTGTTTTGGCTCAGTCAACACTGTGGACTATGCTGCAAATATCTTAACATTAGAACCAGATGTCTCCAAGAAGATTCACAGACTTGCAGAGTCTGTAAATCTGAACCAGCTTATCAAGGTCTTTGAAACTGCTAGAAACATTGAGGCAGGTGGGTTGGAGTAAGTTGGAGCTAAAGTCTGGAGGTCTATGGACCTCCAGGAACATGGACCGGAGGCCTCTGACCTAGTAGATGTTTGAAGATGTTACTTGTCAATCTGTGCTATTGACCCAGTTATAATGTTTCTCAGGTATCTTGTTTATATAATGGTGCATCTTTTCTTGAAGAAACTTTCAGAAGGACGCCTAAGTGTGCGAGTTACTTCATTGAGTCCTCATTGAGAAGAGCAGAGCCCATGAAAAATTCAAAGTAGGCTACGCTAGTTTTTAAACATCAAACATTCAATGCGGCAACCCAGCAGAGATGAAGTGCTCTTAATATCAGGTGTTAATGAAATTTCAGGAAGTTGGGCTGGAAAATAAAGCTGCTTTTCTTTCTACTGCGCTGAACGGCTGTGAGCCACTGATAGTGTAAAAGCCATCTGCTGACGTAATGATTCTCTGTGGGCGTAGACAGTGATCTGAAATGAACAATTCACACAAGAATCTGCCACTTTAACAGTCAGTCAGGAAAGCTGTTTCTCTGTTTGTCCTGAGATACAGGAAGTTGAATTCATACACAGGTTGTAGGATTTTACCGAACTGGAAATCCACTTTGAAATGATAGTTTCTTTGGAATTTGATAGTCTTTGAGAGTTTTTCTTTTAACAGTGTTGGAATATTTAGGTAGACTGAATACAGAAATAAACATCTTTAAAAAGTATATGGCCTCAAAAAGTATTTGCAGACTTTAAAAGGTGCAATTAAAAATCTCTAAAAATTACACAACAAAATATTAACAAGCACAGCACAAGCTGACTTTATAAACAAAACAGTTCGTTTAAATGATAAACAACTGAAAACCTGGTTAAAATGAAGACAAAGAATTTAGACATTTAATTCAACATTTAATTCATACAGTTAAATTAGTTCTGAAAAAACTTCATTTGTTTAAAGATTTCACTTGGTGAGTAAAATATACTGTATCTGGATGTATGTCTGCAGGCTGAACTGTGTGTAAAGGCTGTTTGACCTTTGAAAGGTTTCATTCTGTCTTGACTGATCTGCTAAAGGTTTTTTAAAGGTTGCTTCTGGCAAGACTGTCTTGCATGGTTGATTTTTTTCTCATCTTTTTTTTAAAAACGCTAAACCAAGCTGATTATTTGTCTGCTTACTGTGAGATAAAATAAAATCTACTCAAGCGTTAAGTGTGAAATTTGTGTTCCACCTTTAATACCTTCATTTTTATCAGTTAGTAAGTTAATAAGATTGTGCTGTTTTTTTAACACTGTATCATTCGTACTGTGTTCATCATACTTTATCAATTAATAAACAGTTACAAATGCAGCTAGCTTGCTACCTAGCTAACAGCAAAGTTATAAAAAATGTTCTTGCAGTAAATTTATCGTATCACGTATATCAAAATGTTATTGTTAAGTGGTTAGGGGAATGTTTTAAAAATGTTACAAAAACCAAAAATGTTTGAAAACCTTCTTGTAACCAAGCAATAACATTAATACAACAACTGCAAGGGTCACATACAGTTGAGGATAGCTGTCAGCCAACAAAACAGGGTAAATCACTCTAGTCTGCACACCAATCCAATGAGCAAGCCATGTGTAGTTACAATCCTTCACCACAGGGGGCAGCACCACATACTATTAAATGTGTTGTATTTGTTTTGTTGTTGACAGTGTATTTGTAGAAAAACAGTTACAAAAACATTTTTTGTTACCATCAGACAATACTCGTTGGTGATCTTGTTTCATTAGCTGTATTTATTAATTTGTAACATTTTTGTTAAATGTATAAAATAATGGTTAGTTCCAAGAAACATTTCTAGAACACTCAAAATAACATTTGTAACATTTTCTTTCTTAATGGAAATGTTAGGGAAACATTTTTACAACCTAAAATGTTTAGCTGGGTAGTTGTATAGCTGTCTGTGAGTCTGTCTATTGGGAATAAAATGATGGCCTACAAATTCAGAAGTCTTCATGTACTCTTGTGTTCTTTAAATGTTGTTTCTGTCGTGTCTCTGTCAGTCCACTGGCTCCATGTGAACAAAACATATTTTGGGTTAATTTTCCTCACAGCCTGTACCAGCTTCATATTCTATTATTTCATCCTCCTAATGTTATTTTCTCATCCGAACGGCAGCCAAATATCTATTTACCAGTTTGTTGAGCCTCGCAATTATTTGATTCAACTAATCGTTTGCATAATTTGGAAAGACAATAAAAGCAATTTTCTCTCTCCCACTCCAGCTGTGGTTTACACACAGCAGTCATATTCAGCATCATCCATTTTTAGAGCCGAAATGTGTGAATGTTTAATGAACACGGATTAGTTCTCATGAAAGGCTTTTAGCAGCGCTTTAAACATTTCAGACGTATTCAAAATGATTGAAGGTATATTAAAAGTCCAGGTATGTGGAGAGACATCATTACAACAGCAACAACCTGTAGTTCCTACTAAAATGTACATGTAGAGTCTTATTGGCTGGTTCTCATTTAAATGCACTGATTCTTTTTTTCAGGTTTTGGTGTGATAATTTGAATCAGTATATTCACAAACACAATTCCATATAAATGCTGATGTTTCACATCACTGAACTATTATTGCTCAACAGCCCCTCAACTTAATCTTTCCCTCTAAAATGCAGTACATTCCCTTCCCTGACATGAGAGTTTGGTTCATAGCACCGTTGACCCTACAGTGAAACATTTGAGGACGTTCGTACATATTCTCTATCGCTCTTTATAGTGTAAAAGCTCTGTTTCAACCCCATACCATGCTTACATAAGCAATTTCCTTATAAGTGATTGATTTGAAATGTTTTTATAGGCAATAACTCAACACGACAGAAAAAATTCTCCTCACGTAAAGCACAAGGAAGACTGACAGTTTGACTTTAGCATGTTGCTAAGATAACAACACACAAAACACACACTTATATTCTCTAATTTACTTTTTTTTCAATCATTTTTTTCAATTAGTCATATCAAATCATTCCTCTTGTGTTTTTTTCACGGATTGCATTGCATTCAGGAATTGTCTATAAAGGATAAAAACAAGACATCTTAGTAAGCAGAATTATTTTGCACTTAACTTTTGTAAAAACCCTGATGTCAGGAGAGGTTTTAGAAACAGAACTATGGTGTCAGGCTAAAAATGTTTGATTTGCATTCTGCATACTTAAAAGCAGAGAGGTGTGAAATGTGTGATTATACACGCGTTCCGTGAATTGAACAATTTAGTTTGCTGTTAATGAACTGCTGATGTCAGAGATTGATTTTTTTTAAGCAGATAATAAATTCTGAATTAATTTGCCCCTATTTTTAGGTGTTTAACAGATTGTAAAGACACGTTTGTCAGTTCCCAGGTTTTGAGAATTTTAAAGCTGATGTTAGTGAGGAACTAACAGGTTCTTTACAGGAACTTAGAACATACTGTACATTCAATGAGTTTGGGTGTCCTTCAGTGAGTTCTCATCACGTTCCTGGACTTTCCTCCATCTCTTCCTGCTTGCAGGTTTAAACTGCTATTTTTTGCCCACTGAGAGGATGTCTGGGTAATCCCTACATCCCGTTAGCAGTGTGGAAATGTGGAGCGTTCACTTTGTGAAATGAAATGCTGCTTTTTGTGAAGTTCTTCAACCAGAAATAATGTCCACCATAAAATGAACTTTATAGTACAGCAGAGTCTATACTATCATTTAAATTCCTCTAGGAGGAATATGAGCCCATGCTAACACAAAACAAATACGAGGTGGAATTGAATTCAATATTGGTGAAGGTTTCTACAACACCTTCTTGTTTCATGAAGTCTGCTTACCGTGGCTTGTCAGAATCCACTTTGTTGAAGAAGATCTTAAACAGTTTGGACAAGCAGTTATGTCAGGTCTGCTGAGGAATGAAGACGTTAGACTGGAACATTCTCTGCAACGTTTAATAAATGTCATCAAATTGTCATTAGATATTATCAGTGTGTCGTGCAAAAGAAACATATTTGTGACATTATGCCTTATAGGCACACAAACATCACTGCATTTAGACAATTATGTAACAGAGTTATGCCATTATTATGTTTTTGTTGGCAATAGACTATTTTGAAATATTAACATTTTTGTTGGGGGTATTTTTTTTATCATATTATTGTTTATTTTTCAAACGTTTTACATATTAAAGGTGTATATAGACTTTGTCAACATTATCTTAAACTAAAAGCCTCAAAAACACCAATTTCACTGGGTCCTAAACATTTCATGTCTTTTCATTTCATGTCTCATGACTGAATGCCGGTGGGTTCCCTCGCTGATCTTTTCAAAATAATTTGCCGGTCAGAATTTAACGCTGGCCAGCTAGCCTATAAAAGAGTTAGCATCTTTACACCATCACATGCCAGTATGAATCAGTTTAAGAGGTAAACATGGTCACATATTAAATAAATTTTCCTTTATTTATCTGTTTCATTCTGTCACCTGGCTGACAGATGCCTTTTCAGGACCGAAATAACCAAAATTGCTCAGATTTCTTTCACAAAACATCGCCTTTGTAGCGATGCTAATACCTTTCACCCTGCAGCCAGGCTTTTGTTACTGTATTCTGCCGTGTGTCTTTGAGGTGGCATGCACAAGCTTATCACACACACTCACTGCTCCACACCAAGTGTTATGGAGTCTGCCTTCAGGATTAGACTTTGAAATATCTCAACAATGCCTAGCAGAAGGCTGGTGCCTGGGCACAATTTCTGTTTTTTAAGCGCAACTCATTTCCCATGGCAGGAAAGTGGTCGAAAGCTGGATTTTAAACAGAGTTTATTATAGTGCAAATTTTGCATGTAGGGATTTGCATGGGTATTAGCTAGAATGTCAACGTTGCATTGCACAGGTCATCAAAGCAGTAGTAAAAATCACTGCTATAGCTAATGTATGCTATGCTTCAGAAATATTTTCCTATATTCCAACTTAATACTCAAAGACAGCCACAAGTAACCGCCACCACCATGGCACTGTGTTTGGGCCATGCCCAGCTTTGGCCTTAAGGATTCAAAGTGTTTATTGTCATATGCACAGTGAGGAAACCAAGTTTCCCTGTGCAATATAATTCTTACTTTGCTGTTCACACTGAATGCCACATTGAGGAAACATTGAGGAAACCTACATGCACATACATACAAACAAACAAACAAGTAACAATAAAGTAATAATTATAATAATACGTGTAGCTACCAATGGTCTTAGTTTGAAAGGGGTCTTAGTTTACAAATCTATTTGTAGAAACTGTATTGTAAAAAGTTCCCAGTATTGGAACTTTTCAGGGAAAGTTGTAGAAACAGCAGCTAATGCCACAATTTATGTGCAAAGGCTGTGAGTCCCAAAACAGTCACATCAATTATAGCTGTGATTATGTGAATAGTCAGTGAATGTAATCTTTTGTTTAAATTGTTCATGTACATTACATGCGTCTATTTGAATGAATATAATTTTAATATGATTAATATGTATTTAAATTACGCATTTATATTCATACAATGGACCTCATTTATGCGTGCACATAGTCTTGTCTCTGCTTTTAATACAGTCCAGATGACATGTTTTATTAGGAGATTTGCTATTCTGACAGTTTCCGGATAGAAATTTAAGTGGCTGATAAAAAAGCAAAGCCTGTTGCATTAACAGGCTGATGAATTTTTCAGGAGCTTTCTGTTTTCAGCTTACCCCCGGGGGTCATGTCGTGTTTTATGAACAACTGCGCCTCCACCACGTACCTATAGGGGGAGCTCTTACCACAGATATTGCATATAGAAAGACTGATTTTTATGATTAATTGTTAATTAACATAAGTTATCATACATTTTAAAACTGAATTACTGTCTCTTCTGTCTTCTCTCTCTGTATATGTATATAGGCAGAAATAAAATAAAATATTATTTGCCTATATTTAAGACACAAATGTATTTATTCATTTATAAACCGAACAAACATGAGATACTGTAAGATTAGTCTATTTAGAAACCCGATGTGAAAAAGCAATTTAACAAATGCTGAATTCATTTATTGTAAGTAAATCAAAGAGACTCTTACAAATGAGAAGTGCATCTGAGCATGAAGATTAATGGCACCTATGAACCATTATATTACAGCACCCAAAATAATGAGGGCCCAACCGCTAATGTTCACTTGGATAACTTCCTACCTAAGCAGGAGAGAGAGAAACACAGACCGCACACTTTATCACTCCGAATGTCCTTGAGTGACTGCGTCTTGTATTTCTGTCTACCAGCTGCTCGGATCAGCTGAGATCAACTCAGTAAATGGTGGCTGTAGTTTGGCTAAATTATTTTGGCGTTGATGGTGCAATGTGTAATTTTTTGGTTTCCCAAATTTGAAACAGATTTCCCAAACATTCTATTGGTCAGACAAACAGGAAGCCCTGCCCCCAAACTTGTGCCATTGGTTGAGCCAGAAGGCACAAGTAAAATATGAATACAGTGCGTTTAGCACTTTGTTTGTAGGACAACAATGTTTATCCCAGAGAACAAAAAGATGGTGGAGCATTTGTAGCTTTTTCTAACAGCAGTTGCTTGTAATTTAAATTTCACATCTACATTAAGAAAATAACCTGCAAGTAACTGGAATTTTCTGTTTTAACCAAAGATATTGATAGAGGGCAGAAGTTATGAATTCCAGCTTCAGCAAAAGTATGGCAACTGTCATTAGCTTGGGTAACATTTATACCTGTTTTCTCTTGGTTTGGGGTGTCATGGGGAAACCAGTCAATGGGTGAAATGAAAAAAGGGTGTAAATACTGGTTTCTGTATTTCAAGTTTAAGGCTCTCTGTCATGGGATGTTAGCTACACAGCTGGTTTTGTGGTTGTACTATCTCCAGCTGTGCTCCAATTGGCCTCATCCATAAAGCTGTTTTTATTTCCATTCGCATTTACAGCATATTTAGTCTCTGCACCTTTATAACATTTAATTGGTGGTTTTTATGTTCAAAACCAAAACAAAAAATTCTTCATTTGTGCTTGTGGGGTTATAGCAAGCAGTTGGAATATGATGTAGGACCAGATAAGGTGCCAGGAAGTTTGTTTATTAGATTTAAACACTTTCCAGTTAGTTTCCATGTGTCCTGCTCTATAATGACTCATTAAAGCAAACTTACCGTTTTCTTGTCCTTCTGTTGCATTGTGGGTAAGTGTTGTCTGAAACAACACGACTGCATCATTTGTTGCAGTCGGCTGAATACATCTGCCCGCTCATCTGCTTTACATGCTGACTGCGGGTTTATTGCGCTGTGGATGGGGTGTCCTCGAATCAGCTGCGGGTCAGTGCATGCTGTATTATGCATGCACACTGCTTGCTACAAGTAATATTGTGCCTGATTATGTGTTATGAATGACAATTTTAATTCATTTTGAGTTTTACCAGAATCTGCACAGTGTTTTTTTCAGAGAGAGAGAGAGGGAGAGAGAGATCTTGGCTAATTAATGGTCAATTGAAACTAGTGAGAGTTTATAAAGTGTGTTTTAAGAGAGTGCATATCCACAGGGCCAAAAGTGCTCAGACTTTATGTATGTGTGTGTAAATGTTTGTGGTATATTTATGGCGCACCAATAGTTAATGACCACTAGGCGGCGCTGCGTTCACGTACAAACTTGTACTTTTGACTGGGCTGTTTTGTCTTCCTATTCTCCTTATGCATGTGCTTTCTCGTTTAATGCTTCAGTGATTTCTGTGCCAAATTCCATCAAGCGGCTGTCAAATATCTTTGACAGAATTCCTTGGAAAGCTGGAGAAGTCTTCCAATTACAAAGTGCCTCTACAGAATTTGGGGAATTTGTTAGCACGTGGTTTGTTTTGACCTGCTGTTTTTTTAAAGCTTTTGTAATATTTGCAGTTTTTAACACAACATGTTTAAGTTAATAATTTTGTTATAGTAGATGTGTTGATAATTTTTCCAAATCAAATGTTGTTGTTGATAGGGAAGATTTTGACGTTAGAAGAAATTTAAAATTCAGCCTTTAAATTGTTCATAACCATGTTTAAATAAGAGCTGAAATAGATAAATCTGTCAGGAGTTTGCCTGAGGGTCCGTTATAAAGTTGAGTCAGTCTTAATATTGCTTGTGTCCTAAACACAACTTTGCCATTAGACATTTAAATTCTATAAACCATGTTCCTGTAGCTCAGTTGGTAGAGCATTGCATTAGCTGTGTTAAGGTTGTGGGTTCGAGTCCTTGGACACACAGATACTGATAAAACGTATTCTTTGAATGCACTGTTGCTTTGGATATAAGTGTCTGCCAAATACTTGTAAAATGTAAAATATATGGCAATCACAGCAGGGAATGTATATAACCTGATTTGTATACAGTAACACATTAAAACCTGCATAGCAACACCCTGGCAACCACCCACAATACAATAGCACTGCGGTTTTGCAAGCACCATTTTTTTTGCAAGCACTTGCCATCTTGCCAAGTTCCTTGCAGCAACTCTAAAACAAAAAACTATTCAAATATATTCTGGCCACATAGTCCACACACATTTTACAATCATTTTTTTAGTATAACCTTTTGCAGAGACTGTCGATGCATTAGTTCAATGAGCTGCCACTTGGATGTCTGTCTGTAGCTTGACTGGGGTGTAGCATTAATGTCAGGTTCACCTGCTTATTTAGGTCAAGTCTAAATGTGCGGGGGGCTGGAATAGACTACAATGTGCACCAGACTCATGTCAATAATCAGGAGTCCGTTTTGCAATACTTGTTCAGAAACATTTCGCTTCCCTAGGAAATCACTATAAAAATTGCAATGATTAATTTATGAACACCTATTCAAGCAAGAGACTTTTGTGGTATGATGGAGTTCAACCAGGAGGTCAGGCAAACCTCTTCCACCAACACACAGCTCCACAGAAAGGACAGTGGACTAATACACACACTGCATTTGAAATGACTAGCCTGGCGGGTAGTACATGTGCTCTCACACACAGTTGATGTGAGTTTAAGTCCAGCTCATGTAGTTTCCCAGCCCCATTTCTTGTTTTTTCTCTGGCTATGAATGAAATACTGGCATATTATTTACTGTGTACTGTATACTGCATACTATTTTTCAAAAGTAGTACGTGAAACAGAACATATAAACAATAATATAACCCCCAAAATTGCCATGGGATAGATAACTAAAAATGCTAAATAAATAAAAAACGCTGTATAAATATAATTGAATTGAAAATTGAATGTATTAATAGTGTTCTGAAGTCACAATAGCTTTGTGTGGGAAACAAACCAATCTAAGCCATAAGTGCCATGTTTGATTTGAGATTAGGTGACATTATTGTTATGTTTTTATGAAGCTAGGTTATGGTATAGCTTTAGAAGACTTACACTAGATCACACAGACATTTTATGGTGAGCTTCATGTCATTTTTGTAGGTTTTATATGTTGCATGGAAAAATAATAGGAACTACATGGGGCAAATAAAAATTGCTCACGTTTGGCTCCATTATTTCTTTAAAGCAAGTGCTGCATTGTTTTGGGTCACTAAAGTCCCACAAGCATCACATTGCATTCAGAGCAGAACCCCCACAATTTATTAAAGCTCATGGGAGTAACTTTAGCATTTGCTGAATGTTGAAATGTTGATATAGACTTGTTTGTGGCTGAGAAACAAATTAAACTTTAATAGCACACTAACAAACTCACTTACAAAGAGGAGGAACCTTACAAACACTCAGAAATCACATATATGCACTCTAAGATGTTTTTTCCTCATATGTAGGCAGCCGGATTTCCTTGAAAACAAGTTTGGAGAATTTTGAGAAGATTCCCAGCAATATTAGTTTTCAGCAGGTAGTAGCTCAGGTGATGACATCAAAGATAACCGAACGTGATATTGCAACCTTGTCACGCAGTGTCTGGTTTGGGAATAGCCTTTGGTACAAGTCTTTGATTTAATGACAGTGAACGTCTACTCGCAGAGCTCATAAACATCTTTTTCATGTGTCTGTTTGTGTATTGCGTGTTGTCTAGGAGGTTAATTACAATTTTCTTAGTCTCTTTCTTAGCTCATCTCCAGGGTTTTGGCTTTAGCACAAAAAAGGCTCTTTTTAATAATAATGAGCATCATCAAAAAGAAACTAACAGAGAAGATGTTTGTTAGGATTTCATAGTTTTCCATAAAACATCTGTATTTTTAGGTTGTTTTTTATAACCGGATAGTGCATTAGAAATTGTGGGCGAGGAAATTTAGGTTAGTAGATCAACATAAAGTCTTCAAACATGATATTTGTATTCAAACTATTTTACTTCTTTAATCTCACATATTTCTGAGTGAAACAGGAAATTTAATGTTTATATATATTTATAAACATTAAGAATTGACTGGTTTGGGAAAAGTGGGCGTTACCCACCATAAAGCAGCCAGGTTATTTGTGTGTTAAAAGAAGGTTTTGAAGAAACGCTGTTATTGTAACAATAAAGTTCTTTTTAATTTGGAATACAACTGGAAACAGTTTCCAGTCAATTTCACAGTCAGTTTTGCTGTTGCTTTGCATATTGTCTATTAGCATCGACTATTAACATAAATTACAACTTCTGTCCTGTCACTTCATGTAACGTATGGTAAATTGTGAGGACACGCCCACCCCAACCCCCCAGGATCACATGGTCATAAATGGTGTAAGTTTGATTTTGATGCTCACTTTTGTTTGGTGTAACCCTGCAGACTGCCAGGGTTCTATGCTGTTTTGCTGTTAATGTCTTTTATTTTAAAGTTTAGTTTTGTAGTTTTAGTCTATGGGTGTTGTAGTCTTTAACCTAATTGTGTCAAGGTGTTTCTTGTTTTCCCTAATTAGTCTGTATTTTTGTTTCTAGTTTCTAGTGCTAGTTTTGTTGGTTATTGTTTGGTGTTGTGTGTTTTTTTTTTCATGTTTTGCTCTTGCCATGTTTTATGGTCTCATGCTATGGATTACGTTATTAAATTGGATTCATTACATCACTTCCATCTGAACATAGATCCATCCACATCAACTTTTCCTTTAGGTAAGTGACACTGACAGCATCACCCTCCCACACAAACACTACCGTGACCCCACAGGACTGTGTGATACAGTTAGTAGGTTATGCACAAATCATAGTGGTAACTCGATGACAGGTTGTCAAAAAACTACAAAGAAATTTTCCTAATATTATTAATTTAGAAACAGATTTTATGTACCTTGAAAAATGTTTGAAAACAATGATTAAGATAATTGTGCAGTAAATGATTGTGTATATAACTCTTCAAAACACTAAATGCATAATAATTGAAGTTAAAAAAAAAAAACTTTTTACTTGGTTATACAACTTGGCATTTGTAGATTATCATTAAATCTTGTCACTTTCATGCTTCCACACTTTTAAAATTGTTTTACAGCATTGTTTTAATAATTTCTATACTTAATTTTCTTCTTTTTTAGTGATTGATCTGTTATAGAAGGTTGTCATTATTATAAAAAGGCTTTGGTCACTGCTGAGGTTATATAGTTATAAATATTGTGAGCTCTGCTGGAGTGAAGAAAGATGAATGTGAATGTGTGTGGCCTGCACAAGATTAACTCTCCACACTGGCTGAAATCGATGTGTTGTGCCCAAGTGGGTAATGTGTTAAACCTTATAATTCATGTGATGTTTGACAGAGGTTTTGTCAGGTCGATCTAACACCTCTCTCAGTTCAGGACCTGATAGTTATTATTATGACATGTTTAACTGTAGGTCTGTAAATCACAAGGCCAAATCATTGAACTTAAGCTGATGTATTATCGATTTTGTCATCTGTATATGAAATGTTAGATGTTCTCTGCCATTTGTTTGAGATCGACAATATGTTTGCTGTTGTTTGTGGTGGTGCAGTAATGTGTCCCTGTGGCTCAACTGGTAGAGCATTGCGTTAGTAGTGCAAAGGTTGTGGGTTCGATCCCAGGGAATGCAAGTAATGATAAAATATTTACCTTGAATTCACTGTAAGTCGCTTTGGATAAAAAATGTCTGCCAAATGAATAAATGTAAATGTAGTATAGATGGAAAACATAGATTGCTATGAAAGAATAGATGTTTTCTAGAGTGATGGTTGTTTTTTTTTAATGTGATGCTAAGCAGCCACTTTTTAAAGAACTGGGCCAGCTTCCCAGAAACAGATTAAAATGTGTTTACTAGATAATCACAGGTTTAGTCCAGGTCTAAGTTTAATCTTGAAATTGGTGATTAGGTGGTGTTAATTAGATCTGCTTTTCTGGCTGAGCGATTTTTAGGCACAAACAATGAATACCTTTGACGCATCAGATTTTTCATAAGGGTGTAATAGTGGCTGCCGTTTATAATGCCAGCAGCTTTTTATGACGCTCCCAGCCTCATCTTTGCTTTGTTTCTTGTGAAGTATTTGGGTGATGAAATGAATTCACCCTTTTTTCAAACACTTGACTTTCTTTACGGACCCCGAAAGAAAATATTTAACAGATGTTTATGTCCAAACTGCTCTTTTCTGTTCAGTGAAAGCTTACAAATGTCAAGTACCAAAACTTATAACGGCTTTAATGGTGCTTGTTTATTGCTTTTGTCATTGTTGTAGCTTGACAGTCTGATGTTGTATAGAAAAATATCAAATGTATCAAAGGGAATGTTTTCTAGTGTTATGAACCAATGAAACTTGTCAAAAGAGCCGTGAAAACATTTATTAAAACGTCTGTTTTTGTGTTTCACAGAAGGTGGTGTAAAGTTTGTAACGTTTGACAGACACACAGTTGTTTGTTTAAATATAATACTGAGGGCGTCTGACAGACATTGTTTTAATTCCAGGCTAATGATATTTTTATTCTATAACACAAATCTGTTGACATTCACATTAATGTCTTTGGCATTTATCCAAAGACTTACAGTGCCTTCAGGGTTTTTGAACTGTATGTGTTTATTCTGGGAATCGAACCCGTGACCTTTGTGTTGCCAACACAATGCTCTACCATCTGAGCTAAAGAAACACTGTTGTCATTAGACTTGAAATAAACATGATTTGGCTGATTAATAAAGCTTTTAGGACTTCCTAAAATGACCATAAGTTGATGTTTCACCATATTTCTTTTAGTATATTTGTAAAGACATTGTAGCCAAGCCTGTATATGCACACACCCATAAACACCATTCAGAACAGTTACCTCCCACAATACTAGTCCTCTACTCCAGATCACAGATACTACATAACAGATTAGGGTTTCACTTTTAACTCAACTAGTATCCCCAGTTGAAGTCAGCCGCCGTCAGCCGCTCGCGTCTCTGTGGAGTTGCTGTTTAAAGTGATGCCCGATTCTACAGCAAGGACCCGAGCAAAGATGAGGGCCCTTTCTGAAACTACCAAAGGAGGCTAACAGAAGCCAGCTGGAGGAACATCAAAGAGCACCGGATCAGAGAATCCGGGCCATATCGAGGTACAGAAGCTCTGAGAACCCTCATACTAAACTAATACGAAGAGAGCAATACTCATGGCCTCAAATATCTAGTCGTTTCCCTCCCAAGTGCACTAAATCAAAGCCGAAATGAGAGATTTAAGGGCTGCGAGTAAGTGCTGAGGGTTTGACTGTTTGAACAGGAAAAGTTGTAGTCTTGATATAAGCACAAGTGCCTCTGGGTTTAATAAAGTGATGTTTGATTTTTGCTCAACCAAAACTGTTAACTTGGGGGAGGGGCTACTTGTTATCAACAGAGGGGCTACCAAAACTCACAGCCATAGGAATGGTCTGGGGGTGAGGGCGTTGGGGGGCTAATAAACCTTACCTGCTTTGCTCATTATTTAGGTCATGTGACATTTGTAGATCACATTGCAGTGACAGTGTGGGTCATTTTACTTCAATTTGGGTACTGGGAATTTAAGTTCCATGCGCGACTATTGGTATGCAAAGAGAAGGAAAAACTGTTGCATTAAATGCGTCCTGCTGCATTGGTTGTTTCTGCTAGTTAGACGTTAGTTTAAATAGAATTCATGTTTAATTGTATGACCGTTAACATGTTTGGAAACCTTCTATAATATTAAATATTAAAGTGAGATTTATTGACTTTGTTAGATATTACTGGCCCAGTCCAGAAGTTAACCAAATTGTAAATTGTTGCATATGTTAATTATGTCAGTGCTTTTTGTGCATTCAATGAACTTTTTGCATGATGCTCTGCAAAATTGATGTTAGATCATTTTTATAATCTCATTTTTGGCACAATTCCCTCAGTATCTTTTCGTGTAAGATTCTTACTTTGAGGATTGACGCACAAACGTCTCAGAACGTGTCGCATTGGAGCGCAGTTAAGTGACACTTTATGGTGTTGCCCGTATTGCATCGGAATTGCGATGTCAAAACAAGAGTCGTCAATAATCCATACACACAATGGGACTTATGATTCTTGACATTCTACCCTGGAGGCACAGCAAATGAAATCTTCTCTTATTTACATAGATTCATTATTAATCCACTGGCATTATAACTTGTAGCTGAACGAAAAAGATGGCCAGTGATTCTCAGCATGTAGAAATGCATGCAGAAAAAGTTTGTTCACTTTGTTTCATTGAAAGAGACATAAAGAGAAGAATGTTTTTATTTTTTGGAGGGTTATGAGGTGGAAAAGAGGGAGCTTGTGCTTGTGTACTAAATGAGATGAATCATTCACGACAGACTTCGAAAATCTGGAGCGCAAAAAAATTCTGCAAACTTTCAAGAATGTGGTATGAGATCAAACTGAATTTTCAGACTGAAAAGTAATGGCTCTCTTCAGCTATCAGCACAACTTAAAGTTTCATTCATGTCTGTAGCATAAATAACACGAGCCAAAGTTTAATACTTAATACTGGTTCAAGGGGGTTGTTTAAGGACGAACAGTACTTAGTGATGCCTGCCTCAGCAGTATCACGTAATGCAAATAAATACATTTATTAAATGCTGAATAATCAGACAGTCACCTACATGCATAAACATTTTTACATTTATTTTAATTGTTGCTCTTGCTTGACCACTCAACAGGCGTATTTTAATGTACCAGCCTGTCAATGCAGAGCATTAGTTTGGATCGGCACCAAGACAGAGATGATATGCACAAAAATGTAATTTGTCTGGCATAATCAGAGGTCAGTATTTACATATAAATGGAATTTGCAAAGAGTAGATGTGGCTTGACTCCGTGCAGAGTCGCAGGTTTAATGGTGGATTTCAGACAATCAACAGCTCACACAATGAAAAACAAAAAACAGATCTGAAGCACACAGCTGAAAGGTCATTGGTTCGTGGCAAGCCTCATTTTCAAAGTGCTTTGGTCTATTATAACTCTTAGGTTGGTCTATGGCTATATATTTGCCTGCTTAAATGCTTGTTAACATGGTACAAGCCTTGGGAGAAATATCTGGGCCTGAGTGTATGATTACCAAAAAGGCAAATAAAGTTATTATATTAGTAATTAATACGTATTAAAGAGTCAGTTTTAGTCACAGGTAATCACAATATACAGTAATAATATACAGATATAAAGCGTGTGATATGCATGTCTCGAAATGCCCCCTAAGGAAATTGTTGGTTTTGTTGTGTTGTTTCAATGGTTACTGTGGCAGAATGATACAAAATAGTAAAGCGTTTATCAGAATACATCAGCACTCTTGGAATGTCTCTCGTCCAATCAGATTTTAGAAAAAGTCTTTTGCAGTCTTTGTATGGTGACATTTAATTGGTGTTGAGGCTTAACAGGGCGAAATATCACCCATAAATGAAACCCTATAACTCAGGATTGGTAATGTAAAGTTCAAGTTCACTTACCACAAATTAACTTAGCCGAAAAAACACGGTAAGCTAGTACCAAGATCGCAAGTGTTGTTATTTAGCCCTGTGTCCACTATGTAGTGTGTCCTGATGCCAACAAACCACAAACTCGAGTTATTAAAAATTAACTTCAATTTAAGTTGCACATAAGGACTGTTGTTATTTAATGTGGTTCATTTTATTTCTGTGAAGTTATTTCCACAATTAAACTTCTATAGGCCTTATTGAATAATTAATGTTATCTTCATACACAAAGCAAAGGACATTGAAACTCTCTTATCGTGTTGTTGGTCAATAGATTGAGGTGATAAATCGGTGGGTCTGATGCCGGGAGTCTGCGTATCAGTGTTGGTCATATGCCAGATTCAATAATAGGGCTATAGAAGGATTGTGTATCTTAGAGATTTGGAAGTACTTAAACAGAAAGCGGCCATCAGACAGATATAAACTGTTTGTTGTTTTTATGTGACATTAGGAATACACAAACAGACAATAAAGTCAAATAATGGCACTGCAGTCAATGATATCTCATAAACTCATCTTTATGTTCTTGTGGACCAATAAAAACTCACAGAGAAGTTGCCTTGTAACCTTTCAGAGGTTGTATGTGTGCTGATGTAAAGGCTGTTCCAAACCGCGTGTTTCGAATATTATATTGAAGTGTCTTAATTTGCCCAAAGGCAGCTTTGCATGTCACTGTTCTACCCACAATGCATAGCGACAAGCTGAGTAAAATTTTCCTTTATGATGACAGATGGTAGACGGAATTAAAATTCCTTCTAATTAAGAACATTAAATATTTGTGTGTGTTTGGCTTTGTGTTGCTTATAGTTGTTAGCGGTCTCCATAGGGTTCGAGTGTGGAGTGTTATATGTGGCGGGTGTGAATGAACATTAACAACTGTTGCCCGTCCAGGTTACTCACTAATGAGGTTCTGTTTCCGTTGTCTTAGAATATGGCTCCCCATGTAGACAGTAACTAGCAGGGCAGCATATCCAGGCTTAAAACAGACGGGTTGTGAAAGTTATAACTTTCAGAAAATATTTTATGTCTCTGTTGTGGAAGGCACTGATCACTGTGAGAGATGGTCTTGGGAATCCGTTGAACACAGATGCGCACACACATGAACTCAAAAACCTTAACTATATATCATACACCCCCTCTTATATGCCATAGGGGATAACTTTGACTGGTCTTTTGTGTGTGTGTGTGTGTGTGTGTGTGTGTTTGTGTGTCTGTATCTATGTCTGTGTGTGTGTGTCTGTGTGTGTGTCAGCAAGCTACTGATCCCATTTTCGCCCAGTTCAAATGTGGCCCCGCACATACACTTACTCTCTCTCTTTCTGTCTTCCACTTCTTCTCTATCTCGCTCTGTCAGGGATGAAAAGGCACTGCATTATCTTTTCTCAGCACACAGTTGACCCAGTTAAAACTCTGAAAGTATGACAATTTAAGAAAACTGGCAAACTCCATTTCTCTCCTCACTTCAGCGAGTGGATGGGAACTCCGCAGGAACACTGCAACTATTTAAAGGCGGTCTGTGGCTGAAATGACAGATATCTGATAGGTTTGACGGTGTTTTGTCTGGGTGTACCGTTTAGGTTGAATAACAGGTTCACACAGAAAGTGAATTAAAGCTACTCGCCCTCATGTTGTTCCAAACCAGTGTGACTCAACTTTTCTGAGTACAGAAGGATGTTCACTTCTGTTTTCTAATTTAGGTAAATGAGGACTAAAATGTTCATGTTTCATGAAAGGCAGAAATGCACCATTCAGGTATTAGCAATCTGGTCCATGTAACTGTGCTGTCTTCCAATTTTCTGAAGCCGCACAACAATTGGTTGGTGCAAGGAACAGACAGATTATATGAGATCTGAGGCAGTATTGTTTGAAAGTATTGCTGGAGCTCATTTGCATATTTAAATATGCCATGTATAGGTTTTTTTTGATCTTGAGAACTAAAGTCTCATTTTTGAAGGGTAATTTTAATTTTTTAGTGTCACAAATTATACTTTGTAATATGTATTTGAATTTATTTGATTTGTAATAACACAGAATAATTATTTTTCTCACTACTGTCAATATAATAAAAGGTTCTGCTTTAAGTATCATGGCATGTATGGTAAGGCACAATATTGTAGTTTTAATAAAATGTCTGTGTATTTGATTAATGTGTAACTGTTACATTAGGGATGTGTGTTTTAGACAGACGTCTCGGGCCGCTGTGTCACGGCTGTTCTGTGTCAAGTTAAAATATTGTTTAGTCTTTCCCCTTCTTCCTGTTCTGTTCCTTTGACTGCAAATTACCGTCTAATATGACGTTCAACAAACAATGTTGTGACATTTCCCATCAGCGATTTCCTAATTATAAGATGTTTTGTTTGGATTTAAACAGGCTAGAAACATTGTTAGAAACACACTAATCATTCGTTTAGACTTTCGGTAAAACTGCAACCTGTACATTTTGCTTTACTGTCACTATTTGCTTTACTGTCACTATGTTTGAAACAAAATTGCAGTTGCTTAGTGTTATTTTGCTAATGTGGATGACAAGTTTAAATTCTACAAGCTATAGAAGTTTCATCAAGATCATTACGTTTACTCATTTGGCAGACGCTTTTATCCAAAGCGACTTACAGTGATTTCAAGGTATACATTTTATCAGTACTTGCATTCCCTGGGATCGAACCCACAACCTTTGCGCTGCTAACGCAATGCTCTACCAGTTGAGCTACAGGAACACTAATATGATCAGCAAACACACATATGATTTGGTAACCAGATGATCTTTCTGTGTACAGACGTGACGGAACCACAATTCAAATCAAATTCGAAGTCAAATTCAACAAGACATTTTGGACCCAACAGCTCCAATTATAAATTATTTTTATAAGCTTACTGTTGCAGATCAGGGTGAGGTGTGAAAATTCTGTTATGTATTTGCTCAATAACTGATTGTCGTTCATTTTTAACCCAAAAAATTATGAATTGCAGCTTTAATGAAAGTCGGTGAAAAGAAACGATTTGTTCATTTAAAAGATTCATTCAATTTGACACAGATTTGTTCTCAACCAAAACAACCACCAATTACTGTCATTTGGTATTAGGGCACCTGTACTCATGCCTAATGCACAAACCATTCATTGACTCATTATTCATGTGTGAAAGCGACATCATCTGATTCCCCCCCCGCTCATGTCCTAGATTTTTACCTCAGTCCTGCTTTCCAAGAGTTTTGCGAGACAGGTGAGCTCAAATGAAACGGCAGATCAGCAAAACATATAAAAGTGATTTTCAAGCATTTAATCAGAGTTCCGCCTTTCTAGACATTTTCTGCTGCCTCGCTTTGCACTCGTATGAAGACGTTCACCGTTTCCTGTGTCGGAGCCAATGTCTGGTTAGAGCTTCAGTAATTAACCTTAGGATACCAGGGGGAGTCACTTAAAGAAGTAAATGAATTATAAATCTGTAATTTTCTCCTTTTACTTTCCTTCTCCCATGAAACGCATAAGATGTTAGCCAGAATATCTAGGCTGTACCTTTTTTAAAGAAAGTTTTAAAAAGAAATTGAATGGGACAGCAGCTGACTGCAGACCCAACAGGGACATTAAAAGCCCCATTAAAAAGTGGTCCATAAGACTCTTGCACACTATTTTATAGTTATTAGGAAAGCTGCTTAGGTACGGAAGTGAAACTCATTCTCAACGACGATTCTTCTTTGTGAATAATTTATCAATCTGAATAAAAGCTGAAACCTAGCTAACATTCCTGATAAAGTATTAACTACATGAATGGAAGTCTAATGATAGGAGCTTAATGATATTGTGATGTGTATCATATTGGGTGATACTCAGCCTTATTCCTTAAGGTTTAGTGGAGAGGTTTATGTGGTTTGTCCAGGTGGACTCTTCTTAAACTTTACCTTCCAAAGCCTCTGAGACCCAGAAATTATGTGAAGAAGTTTTAAATGTTCACACTGATATTAAGGGTTAAGCTGCGGAGGTGAGAGTACAGTGTTGTCATTGGTAATTAACCAAGTTAGTCAAAATATAATAAACAAACAGTCTGCCTAATCTCCCACATTGGACGGCTGTTCTAATCCTGTGGAAATCTGATGTTAAGACTCTGAATCAGATTACAAATGGCTCTGTGTCTGACTCAACTCAAGTGCTTTGAATGACAAAGGTCAATGTCAGATCGTTTTGTAAAGTTTATATAATGTCTAATACTGAGTCGGTGAAAGAACAGAGGTCAGCATGTTCTACAAAGGTCTCCTCTTTATAGATACGAATGGATGACTTGAATGACTGAACAACCATCGAAAACACCAAAAAAAACATCAAACGTCTCTATCTAAAGTCACTCATTATAGTGTTATTTCATTGGGTTTGTTTGCAATATGCCACTACAGCTGTATGAATGAAGAGACAGAGGTTTTAACTCTATTAAATGAATATTACAAGCCTTTTAGTTTCAGCTTGTTACAGGTCAAAGCTGCCTGACAATCGTCGTGTCATTAGAGTCTGTGAGTCTGTTCCAAAGAACTTTAATGAACCGGATTCCATGCTGAGAAGTCTAGTTTAGATCTGCTTTATCATTCTTAAAAATTAGTCCACGCTTTGTGGTTTATACTGTTGATTGTATCAATATTATAATTAATACTTGAGGTCTTTCAAGTTTCACTGGCCTTTAGTCTCAAACAAAAGCTCCAATCTGATTTCCAGATGGTTTTCAGTACCTGTACGTTACATACTTTTCAGAGCCCTTAAAGCATTGCAGTGATGTGAACCAATCCCATCTGACTCCAGCTCATGAGGCCACCCATTTAAACCAGACGGGTTATCATGTGTAACAAAACTACTGCCTTGAAGTGCGGCCACTTCACTGTTGTCAGTCTGTCTTAGTCGTGAGGTCAGCCCTACCTCCCCTCCCCAATTCTAATGAGGTATTATTAGCTAATTAAAAAGACCCTCACTATAAAGATGAAAGCTGGAGAGAGAGAGATGGAGAGAGCATGTCGAAAAGAGGGAGGGTGGTAAAAAAAGATCAACTGGCTGCTTGTTGTGCGAGGAAGCTTCACACTGCGAGAGGCAAACTGGGATATATTTCTATTTATTACCCTCTTTCCTTCACGTCTCTCGGCTCGCCGCGAAAAAGCAGGAAAAAAAAGAGGAAACAGACGTGCGATTAGCATCCCAGCAGCTGTGCGACTCAAAACATTTGGAAAACATTCGGAAAGGTTCAGCGTGTCTGATGTGACAGTTTGGATCGTGGGACTTTTGGTTACGCAAAGCCAAGGATGGACAGGGTGAACCGCGTGCTGAACATCGTACGGCAAATGTCCCCCAGGAAAAGGGAACGAGGGACTTACTGGGAGGCGGAGAGTCCGGAGACCTGCGAGGAAAGTCTGTGCTCTCTCAGCCTGTGCATAAGCGGTAAGACCACCCCTGGCAAAACTTTCTCTCTTGCTCTCCCTCGCCGTCTTTCTCTCCACCCCCTCTAATCCCTTTTTCATTACGGCTTTGTGGGTTCGATAATAACTTTGACCCACGGTGGTCTGTCAGTCACACGGGGAAAAAAACTATTGCTTTTCTTTTCTGGCCGTTCTGGTGTCAGTTTTTGTCTTCAGCTTTGCTCTGAGGGAATAGAGACTGAATTAATGTTGATACTTTAATTTAATGTGGAGAACATCTCGATTTCCTAACATTGTTTCTTTCTATTGGTTTTGAATTAAGGTTATAAATATTTGATTAAACAAATGTTTCCAGTGAGGTGCATTTCTAATTGTCTACTTTTGTCAACGGTGCATGTTTTTTTTCCTTCCAGTTTTAACTGTCAGCATTCATTTTTCGTCTTTGATACTGCCAAGTCTTTAAAGATCAGTGATGCTTTACCAATATTAATTGAGCAAAGCGCATTGCTTGGGCTGTTTATGACAGTCTTAAGTAATGACTCTTTTAAACAGACAACCCAGAGCAAATTAACCAGCATATTATTAGATCTAAAGTTTGATCTATCTATCTATCATCTATCTATCTATCTATCTATCTATCTTTGGATATAAAAATCTTTGGATGGTCAGGATAATGGCTGGTCAGTCTCATAAATGACAATGTTTAAAGGAAGTTTACACAAGATTTTTATATTGTCATTTATGAGACTGACCAGCCATTATCCTGACCAGGAATCGAACCTGTGACCTTGACGTTGCTAGCGCAGTGTTTCAGCAGTTAAACTGCAGGAACAATGTAATAAGAGGTGGTCATGTAGTTCTTCAGCTGCTGTTGATTTAATATGACCTGTGTCTGCTGATATTAGGTTAAGCTTAAACCCAGCAAATGATTGCTGAGTGCAGTTCACATGGGGCAGTTCCCCAGCTTGCAGACAGGTTTGATGTTTTAGCTTGTGGACAATGGAGCAGAGCAATTTGTCATGCTTTACTGAGATTGTACAGCCTTACTGAGATCCAAAAACCTGAATCAGCTCTTTAAAATACACAACGTCAAATGCCATAACTGTAGCTCAACTGGTAGAGCATTGCTTTAGCAGCGCAAAGGTTGTGGGTTCGATCCCAGGGAACACAAGTACTGATAAAAATGTATACCTTAAATTCACTGCAAGTCGCTTTTATCAAAGCGTCTGCCAAATGAATAAATGTAAATGTAGTATTACTTTTATTATTGTTATTTTTTCATTTTAATTTTTCATTCTTTGTTGCAAACTCTCCTGTGTTGTTTCGAACTGCAAAACTAGATCCATAACATCCATTGTGTTGTGTGTCAGTCAGTTCTTAAATATTTCATCTGCCATTCACTCCAAGTAGATCACATTGTTTTACATCTGATGTATTATTTAAAACTTGGTGAAATATCTACACAGATGTATCGGCAAGAGGCCCGTCTCTGTTTAATGAAGCTTCTCACGTTTATACCCGAGAGAGGCCGTGTTGCATTTGTGACACTCGGTAATTACGAGCAACACTGCATAATTAGGTTTCACTATTATATGTTTGCTTGATGAGACACATTGTCCTAAAATAGCAAAAAGACTTTAATGTGCAGAAATTGCTTCAGTTCAGTGTCTCGTCTTGGCAGTTATCGTTCGCTTTCTAGTCGCACCCCGAACTGTGCTTTAGACCGCCACAAGCTTGCCAGTCAGAGTCGACTGGATAGAACTGTTAAAAAGGATTGTGTTACAGCAAAGCGAAGTCTAAATATGGCAGCCAAAGGGACTCAGTCCCGTAACTTGGAGGAAGTCAGTGTGACAAGAAACGGCAGAGAAAACGACTCTGTAGCAGGGTGATAAATATACACCAGTCTCTCCAGTCTTCAACACGCTCAGAGTGCACCTGGGAACTGTTCCTCTAACCTGTCAGACAGACACCTGCAGGAGCTGGAGAGAGACTGAAGGAAAATACTGCTTCGTTTTGTGTCCTGCTTTGATGGAAAGTCAGTTGAAAGACTCTTCATATATTATGTAAATAATATATAATATAAAGTGAGTATTTCTGAAGTGGGTTTACTTTTGAAAGGTCTTTCTATATAGGTGCACACCTTAAAGTCTGGAGTACAAAAAGTGTTGTTGAGTTCCAGAATGTGTCGATTAAGTTTGTAACTCATTGTTAACGTGTCTCATTATCGGTAAGGTGGCGATGGGGATTGTAATGACCAATAGCAGAAGCCCTTCTATGGGCAGTTTATGTTTCTCCTAGACAGTCTTGAGAATAAATAAATATAAAATTGAGCTTTTTAAGTCTCCCGCTTCTCATGTATTTCCCCTCGAGAAAGAAGTTCTAGAAATCACTCAAATTTCAGAATAGATCTAATAGGTGTCTCAAACTATGCTCGGATTTGCTGATGTACCAAAGTCTAGAATCAAAGTCAGAGATTTCAGTATGAGCTTCAATATTATCTGAGCTTTGCTGTCCACATTAATAGCTCTGTACTCTGTTAACTGTTTTTTTGTGCATTTTAAGTAATTTTTAGAAAAATAATCTGAGACAAGTGATATCTGAAGGCTTAGCTGAGGATTGTTTTATGAGCTATGAAAGAGACATAAATGAGCAGTAAAGTGCTCTTTTGTTCCTGTAGCTCAACTGGTAGAGAATTGCGTTAGTAGTGCAAAGGTTGTGGGTTCGATCCCAGGGAATGCAAGTACTATCAAAAAAAATGTATACCTTGAATTCACTGTAATTCGCTTTAGATAAAAGCGTCTGCCAAATGAATAAATGTAAATGTAAAGTTTTCCACTAGAGGTAACTGCTGCAGTAATGCAAAAACATACATTAATCTTGTATAATGGAACTTGATAAACGTTCACACCTGTTTTGCTTGCTTGCAGTATTCTGGCCTAATTGTTTGTTTGCATTTGTAGGTGATAATTCATACTTGTTGAGCTGTATTTATTTTAAGCATTTATTTACATTTATTCATTTGGCAGATGCTTTTATCCAGAGTGAATTCAAGGTATACATTTTTATCAGTACTTGTGTTCCCTGGGATCGAACCCACAACCTTTGCACTGCTAACACAATGCTCTACCAGTTGAGCTACAGGAACACCAGTTGAGCTACAGGAAAAATAAGTAATAATTTTTACGGCAAACTATTTCAGCAGCTTCAAAAAACTTCATTTTGTACATTCACCGCACAGGATTTATATCCTTTTTGTTCACGGTCTCAGCCGTACCTTTCACTTGTTCTTCAGGTCAACAGTCTTGTGAATTCAGGCAGGGAGGAAAACAATATGAGCTCAGAGTCTCTCGGGAGGCCGAGTGCCGATATGACATCAATCCGATGTTGCCTTCTGACCTTTGAAGTCTCTGACACTGAGAGCCGCAGAGGCTGTGGTCTCGTTCCCGGGAACAGACATCCATAACTGTGTTTCCCATTTTGTGTCTCGGAAAGGCACAATGTATAGTAATACACCCAACAATAGATCCTGAATATTTTATGAACGCTGCACATGGAGAAGAGAATAACAACAGCTAGATCTGCCGTAGATTCTTTCTGTCGCCTGCTGTCTTCATCATTTTAGATGTCATCTTATTTATCTAACCGTGAACATTCACTTTCAGCTTTTAAGAAAGAAAACGGAGAGAGAACCAGCAGGTGACTGATGCATTATGGGAATGGCGAAGGCGTCTGAAAGATTTGTGGGCCGAAATCCGAACAAATTTGATTTCATAGCAAATGTGAGATGATGAATGCTAGCCGGCATGCGGAACTTCAGGAAATAAGTGACGCTCTTTTGCATTGCACTGCACTATATTTGGTTTATATCACAGGTATGATGGGTTTGCTCAGATTTAAGATGAGGTAAAATAACCCCCCACTTGTCCTGGGGGAGTTCTAGTTCTCTGAAATGATTTGTAGCACCTTAGTCAGAGGTCGCTCTCCTGAGGAGACCTCATTGTTACATTTTAGGAATTAACTCTGATATTTCCCATGAAATTCCATGGAAGACAAAACAATTGACATGAGTGTTGACAAAGGTTGTAGGGTATAAGGGTCTAAATGAATGAAGATAGCATAGCTCAAAAACTGTGTTTTGATTTTAGAAGAATTATGAGAACAGTTTTGGTTCATATTGATAGCTTTAATTTTACTATGTTTGAGAGATTAAAATTAAGTGGAATAGGTTTCAATTAAAAAAGTATTGTAATTTAGTAATCAAAATAATACTGGCGTCTGTTTTTTTAAAAGAAACATCGCAGAACCAGAAGACCTAAGCAAAAATCTCTTGTATTAATCTCATTGCTGTCTGGTAGTAAAAGTTGAGATATTAAAGAGATCTGAGCCTATGGGCTCAGCCTTGGCTTTGTGAAGTGTGGTATGAAAAGCCATCTGAGGAATTGTGGTACCTCGCTTGTGTCTGAGCTCAGAGAAGCACAAAATGGAGCCAGAAATAATGACTAAATGTGGCAGGCATGTGTCATCCTGCACCGACCATGAACAGCTTCATTTGCAAGCACTTGACTTAATTCTATCCTAACCAGTCATAGCCAGCTTGTGTGAAGTGAAATTAGGTCAGAGCACATGCTTTTTTCCCTCACTCTTCCTCTCTCTCCTGCTTTGATTCACTAATTTCAACAGTTATTTTGTATATTCGTGGCCTTGAGGTCTTTTTTTCATGGTGTGAATGCATCACTGGCTAGATGTAATCTACAGAAGTGCCATAATGAAATGTTCACCATATTTAATTAAGTTCATCTTGAATATTTATAGTCTGCAGAATTATTCTCGGCCCCCTGGCGCTTTTCACATTGCTTGTCCGTGAAATTGAAACTTTTTTGGAGAAGCTGTACAGTGATTGGTCAGGGGCGAGGTCTGAGGCCCAATTTTGGTACTGAGGAATAGTGAGCCAAAACGGTGTTGATCAGTAACCCTGTGTGATAGTCATTCCTGTTTTGCAGCATTTTAAACTCAAATTTTAATGTAATTTAATTACATTTTTTACGTTTTAATGTAATTTAAAGGTGCGCTTTAATATGGCATTATGAAATGTTTTAAATAATGTACACTCACATAAGACTCCAGAAATATTATTATCCTTATACTGTAAATGGTGTTTTATTGAATATGGCCCCGGCCTTTGGTTAAATTGATCGCCCGTTTCTACAATGTCTCTGGTAACAAAACTTTTGCTTTAGCATTATTCTGCCTTCACACCATTTGGTGCAAAATTTGCCATACAATCAACAACAACAAAAATATTCAATCCGTAAGGCAGTAGTTTTATAAACAGTTTAATATGGGTCATGGTTAGCTCTTAAACTTTTATTATAAATATATAGTTTTAATTATATTAAATATATAAATTATTTACACTAAGACTGTCAAATGCTGCTTCTGGACAGCCACCATCCTGAGGACTTTAGCTCCGCCCCTCATCAAACACTCATTAACAAGCTAATCAAGAAAGGTTGGCCTCCATAAGCACCCCAATGAAGTGAAGTGCTGGGCAAATATGGTGGCCCATAACACCAACCAGCTATTGCACAAACTTTAGAGTAGTGAGTTGTGAACACGCACCACTGCAGTGCCAGTGGAGCAGTTGGGGGTTAAATGTCTTGCTTATGGGCACCTCACTTACCTGCCAGCATTGGACATAGATCCTACGACCTTCTGGATACCAGTCCAACCCTCTAACCAGTAGACCACAACTGCCAGGCAAGTGTGATAACCACTACACTACAGAAACTAACACAATGTGACTTACACTGGCAGGAAAATTAACAGATGGATATAAAGAGCTAAAGTTAGCCATTACTCAGGGAGTGGTTGAGATTCAAGTTACACGAAGGTGATAATTTGAAGGTCGATAATTTTATCTTTTGAAATGTTGGTATTATGTCAGTTTATGTAATTCAATAGAACAGAATGGAATGAAGAGTAAGAAAAACCAAATAAATCATGAAAAACATCAGTCAAAATCTGATTAAATTAATGACATGTAAATTTACCCCATGTTCATACAATTGTGATACAGTGAAGTTAACTACAGTAGGAAAGACATTAAATATTAGATATGATTATTAGATATGACATTAAATATTAGATATTCTTTTCTTTTAAAAGGTCCCCACTTTTCTTGATATATATAAGTGTTTTTTATTTTTGACAGATAAAATAAGATTATGACAACATTTGAACTTGGAAGATTAGGAAATGTGCAGCGTTTTAGCAAAATGTGTCTGTTAATCACAGAGCAGCTACGTTCCTACACTCACAGCTCGTTCCTAGAGTGATAAAGACGTTTTTCAGGAAGTGTGTGAGAACGTTGACTGGTTTACACGATCTTGCTATTAAAAATGCCCCTGTAATCTCTTCCATGATTATATAATGAAGTACCACAAAGATTCAAAGACAATCATGCAGGACTGTGTGAAGCTTAAATCAGGCTTTGTTACATAGAGGTTTCGGTTAATTGCCTTTGTCCTGCAATTATGTGGCTTAAGATTTTAAGCGTGTTTGAGTGACTCATCAGTATGTTCTTGTTCTCGAAGTAAC
This sequence comes from Ambastaia sidthimunki, assembly GCA_036877625.1. Classification (NCBI taxonomy): domain Eukaryota; kingdom Metazoa; phylum Chordata; class Actinopteri; order Cypriniformes; family Botiidae; genus Ambastaia; species Ambastaia sidthimunki. The sequence goes on from JAZGTK010000142.1 coordinate 116,778, forward strand.
TGCACGACCTTGTTTGTCTCCTGCACTTCTACAGCAATACAACAGATGAAAGCTTTAAATCTAGATGCGGCCTTGTTTATATCCAATGATAAAATCTCTGAAGGGATATTACGTGAGTTTGATTATAGCAGTGCTGAATCTGACACCCCCTGTGTCTCCAGCAGCCCTCAGTGTTGTGAACGTAATATCAGATTATCTCTTTCTGTTGTTATTATGGTGTGATATGTACAGTGGCTTGCGGAGTGATTTATATCATTTATGCTCTTGTGGTTTTTAATATCCAGTATCATAAGAGATGGTCTGTTTCGCTCTGTTTAGAGTTATTATTGGTTTAACAGTGTAAAAATCTTCATTTTTATAATGGATTTTCTTATCTCAATATTCTCCGTTTTGTCTGACACCTGGTTGTTCAGGTAACTTGGATGACATTTGTGCACTGCATTAACTAGCTTTGCGTGGTATTTTGCATTTTAAATTCTCCCAATTTTTTTTTAGCAGACTGAAACGGGCTGTTTTGCAATATTTCCTTGTATTTTGCACAAGATGCCCAATTGCCACTGATTAAAAGGTTCACAGCATGTCGCTAACCAGCACCGCATACTGCAGGCACGTTTATTGTTTGTTGAGGTTTGTGTGGGCAGTGTTGGAGTTGTGCCACACTTACTGTTTTGAATTCTGGCTGAGAAGCTCAATGCAGTTCTTTCACATGATTTCTTTCAGTGAAACGGCTTCTGTTTCGTTCCCACGTGGGTGCAGAGATCTTCATAAGGTTGACTGGTGCATATTTATTATGTTCTCAGCTACTTTGCTGCTTCCTCAAGGTGATTGTTGAACTCTGAAGACTTGCACAAGTGTTTGTATTTCCACATTCTAACTCAAACAGCCTAAACTGGCTTAAGATGGTACATTAGTCTTGGCTGGTCTTTTTCCTAGGTATAAAGAGTTTTGAGCACTTTTGGCTGGTAAGAATAGAAGGCCTAGCTAAACCATATAAGCACAGTCTTGGCCCAACTGGGAGACCAGCTAGACCACTTTGGCCAGTGACCAGACCTGCAAGACCAGCAGGTGTTAAGTTGGTTTTTTTTCAGCAGAGGTAAAAGTTAAGTTTTAAAAAGTTTCTGTGTTTTGTGTAGCTTCCATTTCCCAGTTATTCCCAATTATTGATTCTTATGCTTTTGAATCGTTAATCGTTAACTTGGCTTGGAAGTTTCTCTGGGGTAGCGAACATTTTGTTAGCTAAGAAATGAGCTTTGGGAGTTCAGGATGGAAACTATGGAATTGATATTGTGGCATACTTGGACATGGAACAGTAGTTCACAAAAACCTTCATCTGCCCACATGAATAAACTGTTTCTCAATGTGGTGTCAGCAGTTATGCAATATTCCCATCAGGGAATCTGGAACAGTGTTTCTCAAACTGGTGTCTCAAATAGCTGGATGATCTGTGGAAAATATATCAGTTGTGAACCGAATACTTGGCAAACAATATAACAACACGATATGAAACGTCATTATTCCAGAACTGTTTCTATTAACTGTAGTTCACACACATTCAAAACTTCATTATAGAATTTTGAGCCCTAAATCAAACCAGCCATCTCTAAAATGAAGCTAAAAATGAATGACAATTCCTATCAATAGAAATCAGTTTCTCTGACGCTTATCTGATTAGAAGTATAAAATATGACCAGTTTATTCTAACCACTTAATGACTGGCTGGAGCCTGTTGGCTTGAAACTGCTGTAGCTCTGCGGTGTTGCAGATGGATAGTATTGTAAGAAAAAGTCTGAAAAAAGTTTGGGAACACTGCTCAAGAATGTATCTGAGCACTTGTTTTGTTTCTTCAACAAGCCGAGTCGAATTCCTTGTGATCCAAGCTCAAAGTCACTTTAAGACATTTTGATATCTGCATTGTTGAAGGCTTTCATGTGGCATGCTGAAGTGTGCTTTGACGTTGCTGCGTGCCACAAACATCTTCATTCTTACAATAAAAATCAACAATAATGCTCCCGTGTTGGACAAACAGACATGACTTTGAATTTTTTTTCTTTTTTTTTTTAATTCTTTGCTGTCACCCCTTTAGTCTTCCTAGCAAAAGGATCACTTTCAAACTTCAGTACAAAAGACTGAAATGCTCCTCTAGGCAGTGCTGTAAGTTCTAATATTCATTTACTTTTTGCAGTATGAAGCTCAGAATCCCACGAGACACTTTAATCGGGTGGTGTTGCATGAGTTGCCAGAGGCTCAGATCAAAGAACCAATGATTCATCCACCTTAAGAGCCAATCAGCTCTACTGCATTGTGTGACTGATCTTCCACACAGATCTTCAACGTTTGACCAGGCGAAAGCCTGAACAAACAGGATCTGAATGGGTGGGACTGTGACGTCAGAGTTGGAGACTGTAAAGACCTTGTCATCTTCTATACCTTCATTTTCTGACGTTCTTCTGGCTTCATCACATCCAATTGCGATGTAGTGTGTATTAATAATTGATGGTTAGCTGGAGAGGAGCAACAGATTGGCGTTTAAATGCTGTTGCGCTGTGTTGCGTCAGAGTATGAGGTCTAATCATGCTTGAGCTCAAGGAACAACGATTATAGGAACGAGTGGAGCTGAGAACCAAGCTGTGAATCAAATGAAGAGATTTACAGAGGGTCTGGTTCCAAATAACAAACTTAATCAGAAATCCACAAGTCTGTTGGGGGTATCCCATGTTTTTCCATTTTGTGATGCAGAAGGGTGGCCGTGAGGGCTCTTCACGCAGGAACTGATGTGGACTTCTTTGTGGCATTACATTACCAAAGGGTTTGTGAAAGACCTCAGGGGCAGAACAGGGCATCAAGATGGGGTCCAAATGTGTGTTGTTTGGTGGAATTCAAGATTGTGTGTGTATATGAATAAATAAACATGTGACTATGAAATTTTTAATGCCAAATTTTGATAGAGCAGGGCAGCTGATGGCCAATATAATGCTACAGTATATCATATAAAACACAATTTAATGACCTGATAGAAGGTTAACACAATATTGCAGAATGTCAACAATCACTTAATTTATTCAAAAGTAGTTGTATATTTAAAATATTTGAAAACCAAAACTATTTTTGAACCAATGAACTGACAAACAGGAAATGAAAGGAACCACAAATGAGACAGCCAGTATGAATCTGTGAACTCACTTCTTATATATAAAAGTACAGGTTTTTTATCTCAGTTGACTCCAACCTAGTGACCAAACCAAAACTAAACTTTTAAATTACCTACTTCCCCCAAGATCAGCTTCAGCCAATCACAGATCGATATCAGGGAGCATCACCGACATTCACCTCGCCTCTGCTGTATCATTACCCAACAGACTTTCTCCATTAAATGTGATAGTCGATAGCCTCAGTGCCGTGACAGAGCACATAGCAGCCCAGCGTTCCACCTACTGCTGGGCTCTGACTGCAGACGTGGGCTGAGCAGACATTCTCATTACCAAAACGATGCAGCATCTGGTTTCAGAACAGTTTTAGTAACTAAAGTACACTATTAAAGTACTGTTTTCTGTTACTGTGTAAAATACAAGCCTTTTAAATACAAGCCTTACATTTGGAAGAATGCGGAAAAGCGTGGAAATGAATAAAATGGCAATACAGACAATACAGTGAAAACATGGAAGGAGGAGATATTGAAGAGAAAAGAAGGATACAACAGGAGCATGCATGTCATTTATTAGTGGCTCATTCATTTTCTATTTGGCAACTGTATTACATGGCAGAGAATAGGTTGCTATTCTGGAAATGGCCTATTTTTTGGTCTGTTTTTTGGGGGGTGGGCGGCAAGCGCACATTTCAATATGAATGTACAGGAGAACCCAGGAGATCAAAATGAATCCGCATTTTCTTTGTATTTCTTGGAGTAAAACCAAGAAAAAGCTTTAAATCTTTCAATTTTAGAGGCAGGCTGGTTATGCTACAGACTGTAGAAACTTTGGGATCTGCAAAGCAGCGTTATCTTAAAGTTTCTGAAGAATTTGCTTTTAAACAAATCTTGCTTTGCGGCATTCATGGATCTTTTTAAGTGCAATGCAAGAATTTCTAGCATGGAAACTGTGAAAAACATGTTTATCACAGTGTCAGCAGCACCTGGTTAGTGCATCAGTGCACTGGTGAATATAAATGTGATGCAATACATCAGACAGTTAATGATGAAATGTATCAGATTTTTCCCTCTGTGAAATGTTTCTTTTTCAAGTAATTATGTAAGAAATATAATTGGTAGGGGAGACTGGTGGGAGTTGTCACAAGGGCTTTATCTCAGTAACTTTAATGTTTTGAGTCAAACGTATTGTATGTTGGATTTAAACACTCAGTTTTTAAATGTTTTACATAAGTGTTGTTTATAAGACAAAGGTATTTTTCCTTAAATGTAAGACAAGTTATTATTTGAGGTCACGTTTTAAATGCTAATAAATTAAATACATTTTGTGATTTTAAATATTTAAAGGTCCAAACAATATTTTTGTGTGGTACCCTTTACACTTTTTCCAATTGTTTTGTTTAATAATCGTTTACTAATGGATTTCATTTCAGAAAAGACTAATACAGTATATTGACAGATTCATTATAACAAACTGTGGAGTGCTGTAAATATAAAAACAGCTGCATTCCTAATACCAAAACATGTTAGATTCTTCTAAAGTACTAAAAATCAATTGAATTAAGAAACCACATTAAATTTCTAATCCTTTTAGACCGAGATGAGAACAAAGCTCTTATAAGGCATAATCAGTTCTTTTGTTGAATGTGCACTTAATAAAATCCAGTTTTCTCAGTGATTTTTAAAGTTCTGTGTGATGTTTTCCCTCACACGGTCACTGCAAAAACGCACAATTGTTACAGAGGAAATGTGTCTGTCTCTTTTCTGTGAAATACGCCTTTGTCAAGTCATTTTTAAGATATTACATGGTACGTATTTTATAAAACTCATGCTCATTTCTGTTGTTTGTCAAGTGCTTCACTGAGGGGAAGAATTAAGAACTAAAAACTGCGTTGCATAACAGTTGGTTTTTAATGAAGTTGTATGAAATGGGGTCATTTCTTTTATAAAAGTTCAAGAGAAATGAGTGTATTGACAGTAGAACCGTTTATGATCAATTATGCTTTCATAATTCACCAATGTAATTTTTTACATTTCTTTTTCATAATGACTTTCATAATTCTTTTTTCATAATTTCATGTCAACTTTCATAAGTCGTAATTTTTGAACTATTCTTTTTTTTTATGCTGACAATAGTCAGTCACTCTTTTAAATGGAGGATATTGACATTTCATTTGGCTCACTTATGTTATACTGAATAATATATAATGTAAATGTTAACGCAAACACTGTCCAAGTGTAATTTTGTGTTTGTAGATGTGTCGGGCAACAATTCGAGACTTGTTGCATTGTCAGTATTGCCACAAGGGGCGCTATAGCATGCATTAGGTTTGCTCTTTGAGTTTGGTCAACTGTAATGGCAGAGCAACAGTATGAAGATAATTCTTGCTGGGTGATTTCATTGCCATGTTTATAGCTAGCTACATAAACTGAGGTTTGGCAATAGCAATGCACGCATGTGCTTTAATGCACATTTTAATGCATAACAGTGCATTTACTGACGCATTGCATGCATATGAATGCGTTTGCGTAGAGTGTTTCTGATCCATCAAAAGCATGTTTTTAACTCTGAAGCACGATAATGGACCAGAGGAAATCTTAATAATGTGGCATTTAGGGATTCTTAATGTCTGTGGTTATAATGGATGTGGTCGTCTTTGGCTGAGAACTTTAATGGATGCCCGTTACAAAAGGTCAAAGTTCAGCTTAATGGAGCAGTCAGTTGTATTGTGTTTAAAGAAATGCAGTGACTATCAGAACTGTGTGTTCTGAAAGCCTGTGAACTTTAGCTTCTGCTGAATTAAGTTCCTCTTTAGTCAATGAAGTTAATCTCTGGACAACTGTGGTACTTCAAAGCCTTTTGATGAGCATAATGCATATCATTAAGTGGGCGCACTATCTCTGCTGAAGATAATTCAGATAATTTTGAATAATATTCCCTGCCATCTCCTCTTTATTCCTCCTTCATTCAACAGATAACAAACCTGCAAACCACAAATTGCAAGTCAATTATAATGTGGCATTAGAAATGTACATCTGGTCTTGAAGAGATAAATCAATCATTACATTTAAAGATTTCTTGACTTATTGAAATTTGTTATGCATGTCTGTGCATTAGATATGCATTTTGATGTATTACTTTAAAATGCAAATCTGGGCTTTCATATATACAGAGAGATTTAAGGTAGTCGTAAGTAGAACACAAAAATGCTGTATATGTGTATATGTGAGTGTACTATGCAGCTCATATATGTTTAGTTATTTTAAATGCCAGTAATTTAATTTATCTTTAGTTTTGAGGATATGTAATTATTACACAGTATGTGGTGTCTCATCATGTAGGTCTTGAAAAATAAAAACATGGGAGTAAGTCTATGGAAATTAAAGGTCTCAATAAAAGGCCACAAAACAGTACTTGGTGCCTCTGGCTTGATACAATAAAAGTAACATGAAGTCTTGTAAATCATGAAATCATGTAAACATGTTTTAGAATAAGTCACGCTGGTTTATTGATGTATATGAATGTGTTGTTGTTTATAACACCTTTCATGAAGTATGTCCTGCGTGTAATCTATGCAAATCCTAAAGCTTGTCATGGTACAGAATGTAATTGGACCAAGTACAGAGCCCAGGGGTCCATCCCAAATCATGATTAAAAGTGCAGCCTCTCTGATTAACATTTTTTTAAAACTAAGTATGCAGGCAGAAATACTGCCGTCCTAATGAAAAAAAATCGTACACTCTTTTGGTTTACAGCAGTTGTGGTTTTGCATGATTATAAGGCAAAAAAAATGACGTGGGGTTCCTGTAGCTCAACTGGTAGAGCATTGCGTTAGCAGCGCAAAGGTTGTGGGTTTGATCCCAGGGAACACAATTACTGATAAAAAAAAATGTATACCTTGAATTCACTGTAAGTCGCTTTGGTGACTACCAAATGAAAATAGGATTTTAAAAGCATCTGCCAAATGAATAAATGTGACAAAGACACTTGTATCTTTGTACATGCTTCTTTCAGTCCTGTACATCTATACTATACTGCTTCATTCATTAGGAGAGTTGTGAAGTTGATGTATTGCGTGGAGTATTGTGATCATCCCCAACAACCACTTTATTACAGAGTGTGAGCAACTCTGAGCTGCCTTGATTAATTACAACGTCCTGCAAGCGGGTTTTTCAATATGGTAACAGAGAGGAGAGGAATTCTATTTCAATTCCCAAACGCTTTACAATGTTACCGGCTTTGCATCTGCAAGCTACAGAAGGAAAAACACAGAGGCAGAAAACCTGTGATCAGGAGCGCAAAAAGACGAAGGGCAAGTAGCTACGTTGGGGTGAATCACGGGAAAAGAAAAAAGCAGCAAACGGGAGGAGAGACATCGGAGAAGATGAGGAGTTATAAATATTGATTATCATTCTTGTACCGATCCAAAGACATGACAAGGAGATGCTGAGGTGTTCTTAGACAGAAGCTCGAACAACTCGTTTGTTCCCAGTCTTTTTCTTTTTCCCTCCCTCACCCGCTCTGTCATTCTGACAGATGCCGCCTCGCCTCTGAGCACCGCAACTTTCCTCGGCTAGGCTGGGGATGTAACACGTTAGAGAGGTATGAGAGAATGAGCAATTGCCATTTCTTGTTTCGTCTCTCTGCCTTTGTGGAGTGGCGGATTGCTCCTGAGAGTGCCATGTGACTACTTCCACAGTGCTTTGGAGCTGTTTTTCCCTTCTCCCTCTCTTTTTTTTCCCTTCACCGAAGAGGAGAAGAGGCAGCTTGAGGAGGATATGTTTTCCGTTTCGCTCAAGTGCCGACTGGGGGTCATCAGACGCAGGATCAAGGGTATTGTGCGATGCACCACTTTAACACTAGATTTTGGGATGGGGGTCTGAAGCTTACAACATGTTGGGAGGGGGACTAGTTTTGGGATTAGGGGGCAAATGGGCTGTCTTGTGTGTGATCTTGTTTACTGATTCATTGGGTTTTGGATTTATGATGGAAACTTAAAAAAAAAAAAACGAGAAGACCATCAAGAATCTGTTTGTTTAACTCGAGCATTCTTTTAAAAGTCAAAGACGGTTGATAGTTCTTTACTTGTGTGGTTGCTAAAGTGAAACACCTCTTCTGATCTTGGAAACTTTATTTTTGTAATGAATGGTTTATTTCTCATTTATGTTATTTATATGAATTATACTTAATTAATATATACATTTTAAACTAATCACCAGTGCTGTTCTTTATTGCTTTTTACTAATGTTTAACAGCAAGCAGTATTTAAAAGATCTTTACACATGGTCCTTATCTTATGCCTTATGTTAAAATACTTAAAAATTTTGCTCTTTGCTGATGGGTATAATTTAACTGCATGTTTATGACTGCAAAAACTGGAAGCCTCTTTAGTATTGTATAATTTTGTTTTTTGTTTCCTAGTTGTATTTATGAACTACAAAATAATGGGTTATGAATGGGCTGCATGTGTTGCAATGCTAGCAAAATAAAGTATTTATCTGTATCTAGTCTGCATAAACCACTCCGAGTTGTGATCTTACATTTTACAGGCCCTGGTAAATATCAAGCAGAAAACTTTGACACTTCTTTTAAACCGCTAGTTTAGAAGAGCACGTTTTTTGCATACGGGATCTCTTGCCTTGAGCTAGTTTGAAAAAAAATCAATAAAGCCATGTTAAGAAAAGCCCACAAAAGTTCAGGACTATTGATGTAACGGCCGTATATGGCATGGTTATGTGTGGGTGTGGAATTTTTTTTTTTGTTCAAGTACAGTATTAGTGGGTGAGGAGGTTTCTTTGGGATTCCTGTTTTTCCTTGTGGCTTAAGCCTTCCATTTTTTTATCCAATTTGCATAATCAATGCATTTGGAGATTCTTTTTCTTAAGATTTTGAATTTCGTAACATTCATTCCTACAAAATGCATCAATGGTAGCCAAGAAAAACAAAACCATACCAAACAAAAGACAGCAGTTTACCACACATAACAAATCCCGCTTGATATATTTATTGAATTAAATGAAGGCAAATTGATTAGGGCAGCTTGGAAGAATGTTGTATTGTGAGTGATGTCATAATGTGATTAGCAATGTGACGGTAACAAATGTTGGGTGTGCAATGTCTTTGAAATGAGCCAATAAAATCACTCGGTCTCTAGTGTTCAGGTGCAGGAATGATTGATGGAAGACATTTCATGGATTGGCAATCACAAAGGCATGGGGCTTGTCCTTATAAGATTGGCAATAGCAAAACCCACATCTCAGCCCCTTATTTTAACTCTATGAATCTAATGAGATTTGTTCTCCTACTTGGCTTACATAAAGGATATAAACTCTGCAGTAGAATGTTCCAGATGTTGATGTCACTAGATACGCTAGTCTCCTGAAGACTTTAGCCAGTAAAGGCTTTATTTAGTCTAAGAGGATTGATCAGTCATGACAGTTTTATTGGCTTTATGTATGGAGAGGTGGACTTCGGACAAGCTTGATAAGAAAGCTGTACTCGACTGACTAGGGATTTCTGACTGAAAACCAGCTTCTAGCTCAGTTTAACTATGAAGCCAAGATACTAATTCAGACCAACAGGCCATAGACTTGCAGTTATAATACAATGACATCCAATTCACATTCTTAAGAAGTGTAGGGTAACAAAACATAAATCTTAAATATGAGAATGTGTTTTCGATAAAGCTCATTTTTAGCAGGTTTGCAAATTGTTGTTTGTTTCAAGCCTAAAATGTCTTTGATTTGTACTTTAAACACGAAAAAACTATTTGCCAGTTAAAGAAAAATACAGTTAGTTCAAGATGTATTCTAAAAGAAGTCTTAATATCTCTTCTATGAATTTTTAATGACAATTTTGCTCGAGTGTAGAAAAAATGTATGTAAATACGGATTAAGAAACTGTTCATGAGCCGAGCTGAAAGCAATTATACTGTCTCCCCACCTCAGATCGTTTCTTTGCCCATGACGCTGTATGTCATTGAAGTTTTGCCTTCGTTGGTAAAAGTATGATGGAGTTCTCAAAAAAAGACCAGATCAAAGAAAAGCATGATTGCCTTAAAAATAGTAGACGTACCCTTCATCCCAAGAATCCGACCTCTCCATCCCAATAAATGAGTACGGAGAAGGAAATTACTTGATGAAAATTGCAAGATTTGCTTGCTGTGTTGTTGGTGTTAGAATCCTGTAACGCAAGTGTTTGAAGAGGTAATAAGAGAAAGATTAAAGCCGGCAGATGAAAGGTGGAAATGACATTGTGTCGAGATTCATTTCTGTGCATCCATTCACCGGTGTTTACCAACAAAAGGGCATCCCGTGCTTGCGTGATGCGCTGCTTTGAGAAAGCCAAAATCCACAAAGCAACGGCTAATGAGTGTGAACAAAACGTCTTCCTTTTGATCCGTGTTACAAGTCGCTGGTGTAGAGAAATTGCCAGATGGGGGAGATTTATTGCTTTCTTACACATTATTTGACAACCTGCGAATGCTTTAGGGCTCTGCACACTTTTATATAGCACCAACACTTCTTATGCTGGGGGAATATATTAAAATAGCATTGTTGGAAGATTGTCGAAAGCGTAACACAAATAAATGTTTTGCTGCAGAACTAATTGTCCCAAGAGTCAATATTAAAAAGATCTTGTTGATTTTGTAGTGCAGCGTTCATCAGAAAATAGTTTAGTAGACCCAGTCGTGACCCAGACCTTCTAACTTTCCTACGTTGAGTCAACAGCAAGATGGTGTTTTAATTAAATCGCAAATGGGAGCTGTAAATATGTTTTCTTTTTGGCAACAAACCTGCAACTCTGCCCTTTTATGTGTTTATCAAAATTAGCCCAAAAGCGTGGGCATTTAGCCCAAAAAAGTGTTTGCAGTAGCAATTTTTTAATGATATTGTTGTCAGTGTGGTGACAATGTGTGCCCGGGGCAAGGCTTAACAAGAGAAAGGATATGTTTTTTTTTTTGGCAGGATACTTTTTGTTGCACATGCAGTTTTCTACATGTTTTTTTTATATATAAATCTTATCTCACATTTGGTCAAACCTTGTTGTTAGTTTTCAATGAAAATAACTAACAACAAGAAATTTAATGAGTTAAAGATTTTTTTTACCTTACAAATATCACTGTATTGTGTCTTGAGATATGAGAACTGTACAATTCTAAGATGAGATTTTAATTTAAAATGCTTTTGTGAAGAAACCGTTGTGGAGATTTTAGTTTTTCCCTGTTTAAGTAGAGACAGTACGAGTAGATATTTGCATCCTTATCTCCATAGAAACCAGGTGCCTGGGGGCTTTTCCTGTGATGGCGGCTGAGTGTGCTGACTTGCCTTTAAAAGGGCTTTACAGTTTGAAAGTTTGCAACAAGGTTGTGTCTTGATGTGTATATAGATCCTGCACAGGGTTGTGATGATAAAGAAATACAAAATCCATGATAAAACAAACCGATGACAACTTCAGTCTGCCATAGCAACAGGCTATCATGATAACTACCAAGTTTCCACCATAATACAGTTACCAGCCCAAACACAACTATCTGCTGTTTAAGAAATAATGTTGATGCTTTAAAATGGCTGCGTTACCTTAGCATAAATATTAAACTCTTAGATTTTTGCTCTGACAGGCCAAAGCTGTCAGTCATCAAGACGTCTTTATAGTTAGGAATATTAATCACTTTGTAACAAAGCTCCTTATAGCCTCATTAATCGTCCGCTGCAGCCCACATTAGCGGACCCCTTTGCTAACAACCCGGGCCACTTCCCTGTTGTCCCTCTTGCCTTTTAAACAATTTTGTTTCTGGCAGCTTTCAGAATCGCCTCTCTCAGCCTTTTCCACGTTGCTTATTTGGAAAGACCTTGCATGTAATCAATTCATTTCTCGTTCTTATTTTCTGCACCTATGTTTCGTTCTCTGAAGTGGCCCACTCGTCGGTTCCCGAGAGGCCTTCGAGTTGTATTCGGTTGCATTTGGTTAATCAGGCTCGTATCAGGGTTGTGGGGTGGCACGGAATACTGAGAGATCGTGGCACGCGCCTCGTGTGCCGATATGAGCTACAGCATTCAGGTACTGCTTGAGTCAGTGCCAAATCTCAGCATGTTCTGATGACTATCAGACCTCCTACTTGGTTCTGTGGCTTGTCTGATGCTCTGCTGAGAGTGCAGTGACATCCTCGGGCAGGTCTGTATTGATCTTGCTTTGTTTGACTCCATTTGAGAGGCAGGAGAGCAAATGGGATTTGTTGAAATAGCTGTGCGCCCGCCAATCTGATGAACTGGGAGAAAACCGATGAGGTTTGCAAATTAAAACGACCAGGGGCCAGAGTTTCTGAAACTTCATTTGAGATTTACAAAACTTTTCAGACAGCTTTTATTTTTGTTTCCAGTTATATTTTAGCTTTAGAGAAATAAACCCTTTAGAGAAAACAAGTAATATAGTTTACACTTGTATACTGTAAGACTTTCAGTTCCAGTGTAGAAATCAGTCACTCTTTTTTAATGGACTGTCAATCACCCCCTCTCCCCAACAAACCAATACTCACACCCCAGTTAAGATTTCAGAAATCAGTCCAACAATCTCAGCTTGCAACAGTTCAGAGCACATTCAGCACAATAATGCATCACTCGCCTCTCTCATGAAGTGTAAGATATCTGATGCTGACAACTGTTAGCAAAACCTCATAACTTTGGGCCAGTTGTTTAACTTTTGCATGCATGCTGTAGGGCAGATCTGATTGATGTTTCCTTACAGTACACTTGAAGATAAAGTCCTTTCTACATTCCTTTGTGAGAAAATGCTTGATTTTTATTTAGTACAGTGTTTTTTTTACTCCTTATGATGACAATTTAAGTACAATTTTAAATTCTCTGTAATTGTGTAACCCTTTCAGTAAGATATGAAACAGTTCCCCATAGTGCAAATAAGAAATCAAATTGGTCAGATTTGTGGTCAATTTGCTGACAGGAAATAAACACTAGACTCATCAATATATCATTATATTATATTTGAAACTGGATTTTGACATTTTTGTGAAAAACTTAAAAGGTGGTCAGTGGTGCTTGTTCACGCAAAACTCTTGCTGCAATGCTAGGGAGTTGTGGCTGGTTGCCAAGGGGTTGCTAAGATGTTCTAAGAGGTTATTAGCATGTTGATAAGTGGTTGCCGGGGTGATCTGGTTGGTTGCCAGGGGGTTGCTATAATGTTTCTTGGGTGTTCTAGGAGGTTGTTACCTTGTTAATGTGCTGTTGCTAGGGTGTTTCAGGTGGTTGCTGTAATGTTGTTAATGTATTCTAAAAATTCTAACAATTCTAAGTTGTTAGCGTGTTGCCAGGGGGTTGCTATAAAGTTTCTGGGCTGTTCTAAGAGGTTGTTAATCTGATGTACTGTTGCTAGGTTGTCCTGGGTGGTTGCCAGGGGGTTGCTATAAGTTTGCCAAGATGTAAGATGTTGTAAACATGTTGATATGCTGTTGCTAGCGTGTTCTCTGTAGTTGCTTTCTCGTCCAAGACAAAAGAGCCCACCCCCAAATCTATGATAATCTGGTTTCAAGACATGACTCAAGTCCCTCCTACAGTATAACTAACCGGCACTTAGTTTTGCCTTCCATCCGTATCACAGCTTAAGGACAAGTTCTGCCTCAGAGTTTAATACAGGGGGGTTAATACAATAGCAGTAATGCTTGTCTAACTGCTGTACTGACTTTACTGGTACTAGTTTGTTAACTGATTGTTTATATTTACAGAAGTCGTCCATCAGGCTCGCAATAGTAATGTTCAATCTATGTCCTAAAATATGAATTTGAATCATCACAGTTGAGTTTGATATGATGAAATGGAACATTGGGAGCTAAAGGAGCAATCAGAGCAGTCTGCCCCAGAGGCAGCTGTCCATCCCTCTAAATGGACCTGCATTTAAATGACTGCAGCTTCTCATTTGATGGACAGTTTCTTTTTTATTGCCATTTTAAAGAGATGTCTAGAGTGAACCCCCTCTCATTTTGAGGGTGGCACAATGCTCCTCTCAGCTATACACATCAAATGTGTTTTTTACATTATTTATAATCCTGCCAGTTTGGGTGGGTTATTTCACATGTTTGCACCCATACTGCCCTCTACTGATTAATGCCTGTCATACAATATTTATGGCCCTACCTCCAAAGCCATTTTTCTTTCTGTTCTGAAGAATAGAATCAATATGAGGTCCTCTCTTAAATAAATATATTTCATTGAGTACAAATGCAGTTTGTGTAAATGCACATTCTGTGTTCGCTGCTTGTTTTGTCATAAAAAGCAAAATTTGAGCAATAAACGTTCCTAATAACTCAGGAGGAGAATTTATTTCTGGAATATTTTGAATTCAGTACAAGTGACGGGTTATTTATATTATTTGTGACATTAGCAACGGGAAAATCATTTTAAAAGTGTAAAGTATGCACTGCTTTGTTTGTTAATCAGTACAACATTCATTACTTCAGCTGTGTACTTTTATAAAACTTTTCTAGGTGGAAAAATATCTGGTTATGTATAAGCAACAATTTATGGGAGGGTGTTTTTCTCTATGCAGAAAGTGATTACGGGTTACTGGGTTTTCTGATTTTATATTGGTGTGACAATTGGCTGTCACCCAGACACGGTAAGAGTCTAAATCCTTTTTTGTGGTAATGAATATTATGCCACCAGTGCTGTTGATAGTTTGTTGTATCGCATCCAGAACATTCTACTTGGTTTCCTCTCAAATTCCTTTCATGAAAGACAATATAAACATACTGTAACAAAAACAATATGAACATACAGTGATGGTAAAAAGCTATAAATTGTAAAATGTGAATGACAAACCTAGATCATTAAGGCTTGGTAGAATGTTGGTAGATATGAGGATATCTCTGACTTTTGTAGATGTTTAGACATCACAGAGATCTCTTCTCAAATTCTAGAAGGAGACTCAAGAGCTTACTAAGCTCTCATTAACATCTCATTGTTATCAAAATGATCTCGCTTCTGTTTTTTCACTCCATGCACTGAGACGATCAGAAACTGCTTGGCCTCTCAGAGGAAGTCCTTCTGCACCGTTTAGAGGGTAAAGGAAAGTTCGGCACTTTGTTTTATGACTGTTGAAGCGCAAACGTGGCAGTGACGGATGCAGGAGGTTAAATGCACCATGGATCAGTGAACAAACAATATCAAACAAGCTAAAGCTCAAGGTAAACAAGGAGTAAATAAAAAACCTGCTTTTGTGAGTGTCCACTTCTCTGGCTGGTGCACCAATGCCATCAAGCAGGGCTGATGTTAATAAACATCAGCGTATTACTGCAGTTTTCTGTTCTTGCGGTGCAGATGATGTTCCTTATGGGTTCTTTATGGGTCTTCCGGACTAGAATCTGTTTTGTACTGCCATTATAAGTCTGCACATTTCAGCAGTTGGTCATGTGCACCATCAAGGCTTCAGGCCACATCACTTATAAATGGATCACTGGTTTTTGCCTTCCTATGTGGCGCTCAAGCAATAGATCTAGTTTTAAGCCAGACTTTTGGCTATCGACCTAAAGGCTCTGTTCCAAAACCCAGTGGGTCTCGCTGGCACTGTCTGCCTCGTCAGCATTTTAAGGTGGCACGGACCTGTTCTTGACATAGTTCTAGGTAGATAGAAACTGCTCTGTGCTGCCTTCCAAGGTATTTCACTTCGGCCAAGTTCGAGGTAGCATGGCGTATCAATCCCAGAATGCAATGCTCAAGGCAACAAATTCTAGCCAAGAACCACCCACTGCAAATCTAAAATTAGGCATACATTTGAAAGTAACGTAGAAATATACAGGTTACAATGTTTACTTTTTTGTATTACACTAAATTTAAAGATTCAGCACAAACAGTGAATAGGTTTTTTCTATAAGAGCAGCCAAGATATTCCTAATAAAGGACTAATTAAAAGCCTCACTCCCAAAACATTCCACAGAGCCAGCCAATCAGATTAAACCTTGCTTTTGTAAAAGCTCTTGCCACCTTTTGTGCACTTCGTATCAAATGGTATGTCAACCGTCTACGGTAAAATCCCTGTTGAGGCCACAACACATCTAACAAGCCTTTCTCCACCAAATTGAAATTTCAACTAAAGCTTCCTCCTCCTAGCAAGAAAGTAGGACATAAAAAAGTGGAAAATCCACCTTGAGCTTTGAATGTGTGGCCATATGATGTCTGAATCTGAGCAGAGCTCAGGTTTTCTGCTCTGTGATAGTGATATGCCTGAATCCCGGTGGATAGGAGCAATCAGGATGCAGCAGAAACGAGGAAGCACTCCAGAGAGGTTCTGATCAAAGCAGCTTCTTTCTCACCGCCGTCTTGTTGACTGGTGATGACACAAGCATAGACTGATGAATATTTGATCCCATCCGGGTTGCACTTGACACAACTAGCGCAAACCAAAAGAGCAGCAACACAACAATTTGGAGAGTGTGAATGTTTGCTGTATGTCTGGCAACCACCCTGTTATATATTTTTTTTTACTTTTTAAAGGAGGACACGCCAGAAAGAAATTAGCAGGAGAATGCGTGTTTACATCCTATTTGTTTTTTTTTTGATGGTGTCTGCACTATTTTTAGACTTTGCAAAGGAAGCGTAGTCTTTAGATGTCATGTGCATTATACAGCAATAATCTGATATTAATTTATCCTATTAGATATTGAGTTATTCAGTAAAAACATCTAAAAATTAAAGAAAATGTTTACCTAAGAAGCAGATATATATTTTGTTTATAAGTGAACATGTCATTTTTATTGATTTATGGCATTAAAGTACTTAAGATACATTCTTTGAAAACTAATCTAAATATCTCATACAGCTTTGAATTAAATTGTTTTTTTTATTTTCACTGGAAGTGAAAGACTAATGAAGTCATTAAGAGCTCATTCATGCTGGAGAGCAGAGCTGTGGTGGGCCAGTGGTTTGAACATAAGCTCCAACAGACTCAATTTTGGCTCTTACTGTTTGAATCCAGCTCATGTCATATGCTCACTCAATTGTTCTATAGATAATAGAAAGAAAAAAATCTGTGCTTTTTTTGCTTTAATGTCTTCCAGATTTTTTTTCTAAGGAACAGACTCTCAGACCAGATCTCAACATTGTCTCAAACCATTCACAGATTTGCCTTGATACCAAGATAAACCAAGATCATACTTTATCAAGTCAGTTATTTACCATTTTTGAAAAAACATCTGAAACAAACTTGTAAACTTCTCAGACATTACACTCTGAGGTAATCTGAGAAATAAAAATTAACTCTGAAGGAAACTGTTTTCCCAAAATCTCGAACCGCCCCAATTACTTCATTCCCTGCCTGTCATTTTTCAGCCAGTCTGGGTAATCCGGCCTCAGTCAGACTATTGGTTGAGCTCAAACAATCAAAGCCACATTAAAAGCTCAGCAAAGCCTCAATGTTTTCAAGTCAGCACATGCACGGCTTACAGTTAATTAATTAAACCATTAACCAGTGAATGCACAATACAGCAATTTACAAAGCGTCTGTTAATAGGAAGACAATAGTCTTTCAATGGACCTCTATTATTCCCAAATATAAAATTGATTTGAGTCTCCCGGCGAAAGCTATTTCCCTGCTTGAGTCTTTTCTTCTAGGCATTGCCAGGTTATTGCCTGTAGTTCACAATATCCACAGGGTGAAAGAAACAAATTACATTTTCCCCACACTGTTCCCATGAGAAATCTTTAACCATTCAAACCGACCAACCAGCTCTTAAACCAGTAAACCAGTAAACCACTAAACAACGACTGTGAAGGCTCAGAGGTTACAGTATGACTAGGTGAAGGTACAGTACTATTAAAAATCGGGTACAAATGTTTTACCTGAAGAAAGCTTGTGAGGCCACCACAGTGCAAGTTGGGGTGTTGTGGGTCGTTGCCAGGGTGTGGCTATGTGGTTGTCAAGGCGATCAGAGTGTTTTTTTGGCATGTTACGATGTGGTTGCTAATGTGTTCTGGGTCATTGCTAAGGTGTTTTGTATGGTTGCTAGGTGGTGCCTACTTGGCTAAAATTAAAAGAGCACCTAAAGTCAGACAAAACATACAGTTGGCTAGAAATGATTATGGTTCCTTCTTTAATAAGTAGGTTTTTGTCTATTGTCTATTAGTTTATAAGATCACTCAGAAAGTAATTGTTATTAACAAGCTGTATGAATGGTAAAATGTATAACTTAACTGTTTGATACTGGAGTGTGATGCCTGTTTCAGTTCTTTAAAGAAATACAATAAGCTTAAGAGCTTGGCTGTTCCGTAACCTTTAATTTCTCGGGTCACTGTCTTGTTTTAAGGTTGACTTGAGGTTCAGCCTCATTTTTATGGCAGAGGGTATTAAATTCAAGCTAGCCAGGGTTTAAGACAGAAAAACAGCCACAAACCGTAGCACTCCAACTAGCTGGTATTGATGGCTGTTTGGTCAAAAACAGGCGGTTTTGGGGTTCAACCAAACATGTTACCAAGGTTGTAGCCCAAACTTCAGTCATGCATTCACATTGATATTTTAAAAATAGTCTTACTGTCCTTTAGCACAAATTTGTGGTGTCATTTTCGGATGGTTAACCTTTATGCTCAGACGTTTACGGACACTTTATTTTAGCTTGAAATCACTGTGCACTCTCACTGGGTTATTGGAGACTTATACAGACTTCAAAAACCACTCACCTCAATTACCAAAACGTCTTAAACAGAACACACTTTTCCAGTATATGACAGAGCCATCCAAGTTACATTCTGCTTGTTATAATCGTTTGTGTTTGCTGAGGCAAGCATCACTATGTTGCTCCTTTGAACTCTAACTTTAATACTTCAAGTAAGCATTTCATTTGTGCTAAGGACATAAATGACACCTCAACTAAATGCTGTTGTGGACAGATGTTTTGTTAGTGGTCTAAGCAATGAGTGTTTCACAGGTGAATTTAAAAAAGTGCAAAAAAAGGCCCCTTCTACAACCCCCAGAACAATCTATAAACCACACGGCAACAGCATCAAAATGAGAAACTAAATATTTAATATTTGTTGACAATTTTCAGCATTTATCTTCAGTCTGTTTTCTGATGTTAAAGATTATGATCCAAGTAGAGAAAAGAGGGAGAGAATAGAGATGGAGAGAAAGCGGAAATTTAATGGCACACTAGATGGTGAAGGGCACAGCCATGCTTTCCCTCTTTCCAAACGTCTCCACCCTGTGGATTCTCTCCGACTCGGTGCTGTGAGCTAAATTAATAGCTTTGTCGGCTAATTTTCCACACAAAAACCTGACAGAGATCCAAATAACCGGAACCCCAGCTGACACATGGATCGCTCCCCACTGCTTGAGGGGTCCTGAGGCTTCGAAATGATGTGCTGCGTCATGGTCATTATTGCTTGTGTATAAAATCTCTGTGTGACACTGACACATTAATGTCTTTTAAATATCTTGCTACATCATTCCCGCTGGAAGTTTTTTTTGGAATTAATACATGTGAACTTTAAAAGATTTAAAACAAGCATTCTTTGTCCAATGCACTAGGATTTTCCTCAAAAATGAAATGTACCAAAATAATTACTCTCAATTATTACATTTACATTTAATCATTTATCTTTTATCCAAAGCGACTTGCAGTGAATTCAAGGTACACATTTTTTTTCTTATCAGTACTTCCCTGGTATTGAACCCACAGCCATTGTGCTGCTGACGCAATTCTCTACCAGTTTAGCTACAGGAACAATTATTGCATGTGATCCACTAGAAGTGGGTGCTGATGTTTGTCCACTATCCTCCCCTTGTATTTCTTATTTGTAATTGTTTGGGGGGCTCAGGACACTTCTGGGAGGTGACCTTTGGCCAGTAGGTGTGTAGCAGCCAGCCAATAACAGCATGTAGGTGAGGGGCAGGGGTGTTTGCCTCTGTCTGTGTTCTGCCCTAGAGGAAGGGCCAAGTTTGAGGGGCCAAGTACTTGCGTGTACATTATCAGATGAGCTTCAGGACCCCCAGGGGCTGCAAAAATTTACCAAAAAAAAAAAAAAAAATCGCTGATGCACAAGTTTGTTTATTATACTTTGCATTACTATCTAAATGATCAATGACTGTTTTTTGTTTGTCCTAAGCGGGTGAAGTGCCCACTGTTCTTTTGGGGAAAAAATCATTTAAACACAGCACAGTATTAAGAAGCAAGCATATGTAAACTTTTGATATGGGTGTTTGTAAATTCTTTCATTATTGTGTCTTGTGAACTATATGCAAACATCTGTTATGTGAAATGGCTTATTCAGGGCTGTTTAGCTTATTCATATATATTTATAGAACCTTAACTTTGGTGCCACATTTGTACAGCTTGTTAAGTAGAAAGCTGCTTCTCTAACTTTTCTATGCAGTCAGACTTACAATTTTCGCCTGGCAGACGAAAAACTCTATAGGGAAAAACTATAGACTCCCATAGACTCCCACAGACTCCCATAGACTTGCCTTGAACGAACAATTGCATTTAGGGACCAGAACATCATTGATACTTTGAGAGTGAACTCTTGACTTTAAACACCTAACAACCACCCATAGCAACTCCATAGCAACGCCCTGACAGCCTAAAGAACCGCAACACCCTATGTTCTGCATAAGCATACATAAGTTATTATGTGCAGCTGCCAGCTGTACTGTGACATGGCCCATGTTTTAGCCACAGGGAAAGAAGAAAATTTACATATGCAAACAGCTTGTGATGCCACTGTGATGGTTAACCACATGTGGTGATAAAGCAGAGTGTTTTATTATGCATTTGCAATATGCATTTTGTTAATGCGTTGGAACCACAGTTATATTTATGATTGTCCACCAGTTCTCACCAGTAATCTGTGGTAATCTGTCTGTCTGTTTGAGTGCACACAAACATTAACATTAACATTAAAATAAATCAAACATTATTTTTAAATGACTTGTATATGAAAGTTATTAAAGTGTTTCCCAGCTTTCCCGACAGAAAATATAATATAAACGCTTATAAAGTTTGTAGGATCCAGGTGCTCTTGTTTGGAATGTTTAGCCCTTGGTTTCAAAATAAAAAATAAAGCAATACTGTGTTTTTATCATTATATAGTCTGGGGAACAGGTAGACGATACCTTAAATATGCTAGTTTACTGTATTATTTTTGTAAACAAGTTAAAAAAATGCATAAACATTATGAGACTTTGTGACTGAGTTTGAGTTTATGTTGATATAAGCATGTCAAAATACAGTGCCTTTAATCGAGATACAGTAGTTGAAATATCAAATAAAAATGCAACATGAATTTGGATTCAAATAAAAGGCAGACTTTCACTGACATCAGCGTAAAAACAGATTTTACCCACAATCCCTTTCTACCTGCTTTATGTAATGAACAGACCAGCTCTGCATCTTGAAAAGCTGACATAGTCATTTTATGAGTCTTGCCTTCACGACGAATAACTGTGTCACTTTTTAACTGACTCAGCCCCTTTTGTAGCTTTGTGTGCAGAGAAAGCCTGTCAGCTCTATTGTATGTAAAACAATATTCCTATAATCTATGTGTTGTTTATTAGCAGAATAATTACCCTACAAGCATTGTTTTACAAATCATGAATTTGGTTGCGCTGTTTAGTTTAGATTGGAAAAATGTCACGGTTCTTGAGAACACATCACCAACTTGCTAGTTTGTAAAAGTTGCGTGGGTGACTCCCTAAAGTGTTGAGGTGATTTCTCTATGGCTCTTGTGCTTGAATTAGATTTGTTTGCAGAGATCAGAATAGTTCATAGTGTTGCAACTGCAGAAATGACCTATAGAGTCAGAAAACATCAGGGTTAGAAAACTTTTAAAACAATCAGTTTCAATAAATACTCATAAAAGCCCCTAATACAGGTGTTTTCAAAGGGTTGGTTGGGGTAAATTGACATTGTAATGTTTTGTATTTTTAATAGTTTTGATATCCTATTTTGAAATTGTAGTTAAACTTATTTAATTCATACAATGACAAAAAACTACTACAACAGAAACAAGTTGAGATGTGTATTCCCAATATTTTGGTTGGTCTTCCTGAGATAGATTACACCTGTTTGAGTGGGTCCTGGAATAAAAAAATGTGGGGACCCCCTGCCCTAAAAAAACATTAAATGTGCAAGAACATTAGCATAGCATGATTGTAGTAATTATTTCCACAGACCTTTTTTGCATCAGCCCTGATGCAACATCCTTCCATAAAACCATCAAACAATTGCGGCCACGCAGCATCTTACGGGCTGTCAAGAGATTCTTTTCGCGTAGGTGCTAAAGAAGGGTAGGAAAAAATGAAGACGCAACACACTTGTGTAAACCCCCTTATCTTCAAGTTTATTTAGGAAGGCAGCAGTTTGAGGGCAGAAAGAGAAAAAAGAAGGGAAAACTAGGGCATCAAAAGTCCCGAAGGCTTTGAGCATACATTTTGCATTTATTAATCACAGAAAGCGAGTGGAGGGGAGAGAGTGAAAGAGATGGTGACTTCGCATAAAATTATAGTTAATAGGGACTAATGATTACTGCTTACATGCGTAATTTAATAAGGCACCGGTTGACACATCTTGCGTTGCGGTATTGTTGCGCAGTTGCCTTGGCGACGCGCATCTGAAGTAGTTTTTTATTCAAAGCTTTGATTTTGACATTGATTGACGGTAAAAAGTACCTCGCTTGTGCAGAAGAGAGACGTAGCAATTGTAAGGAAGTTTGCGTGCTAGATTCAGAGCTAACGGTGAATATTTGCGAAGCCGAGGCAGAGGAAGGACTATGCTCTTCCTACAGGCTATCCTGAGGAAAAGGATACTTAAAGGTACCCAATTTCTTTAAAAGTCTTTACTGTATTCAAAGACTTTCTTTCATCACCATCTATTGTTCGACTTCGGCATTGCATGATGATTTACCTGTGGTTTATGTATTGGCTTTCTCGGCATAATTGCGTTTGACGCGTAAAGTTTGACATTTGGGTACGTTTTACGCACGGGTCGCCAAATGCGCGTCCATTCCTGC